>JAODFW020937999.1:0-11015 GCA_027575235.2 Palythoa mutuki
TGCGAAATTTTAGTGAAAAAAGAATTAAAGACCGATGGCAATAATTGATTATGATATTTATACATAAAGATTGCTAATTCTCAGTATATAGCTCAAGCAAAGCAATTCATTTTGATCATTTCAATAGTTTGAAATACCCGCGCGCCGCTATCTTGAAATGTGACGTAAATTGATATGTGAACATATCAATTTCTGTTTCTGGCAAAATTAAAAAAAGTCAAGCTTTGGTGAAAATTGGGTTTTTGACTGTAAAACCCCCTTAAAAAGTAATGGTTTAAAATAACCTTACAAGTACAACCGCGAGGTGTATAAAGGATTCTGTCAGAAATGTATATATCTAGTTTAAAATGTACACGAATTAGAGACATGCACCATCAGGTACCTAGTTTTTTCCGTTTGGACCAGGGGATAGCTATTTAGTTGGACTTACCGTGTTTTTTGGGTTTTTGTGGACACATGGTCCGTGTTCATCAGGATTTATGTTGGAATATTTTTGTGAGTACTTGTTCCCCACTAGGTAGACACAATATTTTGATAGAAGTTAGAGAGGATTTAGGTCGGCTTAATCCACTCTACATGATGTATACAAATGGACTTTGTCACACTTTCCGAAGCTATTTTGGCGGGTAGGCATAATGGCTTAAATTTACAGCATTTGTGTGAAAATCAACGTCAAATAAACTTTAACGCCAATAAAGTCCTATAAAAGCTATTAATTGGAAACTTTAAAATTTAGACAGAGGAACTTGGTGCCAAAATTAGAGGCATATAGCCACACTGGAAAGCATTTCAATCTTGTTTTGAATTATCTAAACATTTCTCTTTCTCAGTAATTTACTGCAACAAAACTACAGTCTATGGAAAAATCGAAACACCCACTGGACGCTTCTGCATGGGGAGATTTACAGGCCTCGAATTGCGGCGTGAAATTCCTCCCTCTGAAAGTTGAAGTCTCCTATTCATAACTTTTGTAAAACTAAAGTTTTGTTAACGTTATTTGACATAAGATCTCCACACAAATTCTCTTAATTTCAACCATTTCACCTATCCGCCAAAATGGGGTCAGAAACCGTGTAAAGACCTGTTCGAATATTTTTTTCAAGTAATGGCGTCAACGGCATTACGTCAGTTTGAAAAGGAATTTTTTGCCGCAAGGTGTCTTGTTAACTGAGCCGAAATAATCAACAACTTTTATGGAACAAAAGATAGTGTTCTATACTCGCTATCCAACCTTTTAAACAATTGGTTCATTGTCATGGAGAGGAACTAATTCTAAAATATTTTTCCAACACTCTTGTTGTAATAAGGTTAAACTGTGGAACCGAGCCCATGAAAATTTCCTAGCGATCATTTGAGCGGATGCTTTCTTAAAGGTCTATCAGTAAACACTTCATAACTAATGTTTTGCAACTCTTTAAGTTTATGTTGATACTATTAATCTCGGTTCCGTGCATTGAATGTGTTTTGGATTCCGTGACGTAAAGTTAGCTGGAATCAAAAGCAGACGGAACTATTTGTTTGTTTGTATTCTATTCCCTATACGTTTAGCTGAGAATTGATCTTGCAATACTGCTGTTGAATATAGTTAATGATCCAAGTAAGACGTAGGTATTCTCCTATTCTTCTTTGGCATTTCCCTTCTCCCAAATTAGAATATTTAGATCATATACCGATAATAGCTCAGCTTACGCATGTGTTTCTTGAAGTAAAATGGAATGAACCTCTAGTCTAAAAGATATTTCTTTTGTCGTATAATGTATTATTCAATAAAAGTCAAGAGAGTCTTTGGATTTTCCATGTTCCCCACATGAAATTTTTATTCAATGGCCTACTTTATCGTTGCTGCAGGCGCATCAGAAACACCTCATGAATTGCTCAAAGCAACAAACTCGAGTGTGTCACGCATTTATTACGCTTTCGTGCGGTGCATTACATGTTCGAAGTAGGTTATAAAACTCAATAAGTCAAACGTTTTCTGATTGAGTAAACTAGAAAGATGTAATTGTTTGCTAATGAAAATATTATAGTAAATTTTCAAGTTTTTAGCAAACGAAATGACAACAACTTATGACAAGAGCAACTCTTTCCACGGATAAAAGAATACTTCAGTAAGACCTTTCACTCTTCCCTGCCAGCGGCTTGCCTTCTAAATTCCTCTTACCATTACGGAGCAAATGAGTTGTAGTTACAGAAGTTATTATACGATGAACTTGTCTGTTTTAACGCTCTTTTGCTGGCACAAGTTAACAAATAAACTGTTGATATTGTACTGGGTTCACATGGGCGTGTATAAGAGCTATGGTATTTCTTGCGGTTGACAAAGTGATCAATGAGTGACGATGTTTGATATTTGGTTTCTTCTCGAGCAGCAGTGTTTCAACAGTGGGTGAGCAACAATGATTCCAACCATCTGTGAAACCATAGAAAACGCGGAAATCGCGCGGTAGACCAACATCTCGATTATTCCTTTATCGAACATTTTGATATTGCTGAAGACATACAAAACAGCTTGTCAAGTTGCCAGTTGTGATGTAATTATTCGTAAAGGGCTGTTTGTAGGTGTGGTGAAATGTAGAGGCCAACAAAAACAGTTCGGGTTTGCCATCATCTATAAGGAAGCTAAAGGCTGGTAGTTTTAGAATCTTGTTTATATTGCAGTATCAAATACGGAAGTGGCCTGTCGCTAAAGCCGTTGCGGTGTCGTTTTAAGAGTGGCTTATAGGACGAACAAGTCATTGTTTCCGGGAATTGATTTGATCCTGAGGTTTCAGTGGCAGAACTGAGTGTAGTACCCAGAGCAATGCTTGAGTTGACAAAGTTTATAATGTGAGACGTAGAAACTTTGGAAACGTTTGAGGTAGGACGATACTACTTTGGTTTACCATTTCGAACTGGTGGGTGCTCGTTTATCCGAATAATCTCTAGATTATCACTTTTTCGGGCATTGTGGTGTATTTTACGGGCTAAAATGGAGAATTTGTTGTGCTAAAATGTGTATTTTAGCCCGCTGAAACAAAGCAATGATTATTCATTTAATTTCAACCTATATACAAGTACTTTTTATCGAACTTTCATGATCAGTTTACAAGTTTTGAAACTTCAAATGACAAGATTACGTTCTTGCAGCCAGCTTCACTTGATCCATATTTAACTTCGCGTAATTATTTAGACAACTAAATTTGTTTTTCCAATACCCTCCACTGTGATTAACAGTAGTAATAAAGTTTATGTTCGCGGGCATAAACATGTTTTAGGCCTTCAAAGAGCTCACTTTAAGCCTCGCCTACGGCTCAAACCAAAATGAGTCTGAGTCAGGCCCAAAACATATTTAAGCCTGCAAACATAAACTCTATTGTTATTATGAAGTAAGAATGATGTCAGTTTCCATTAATGTAAATGTTGTAAATACTATAGTCGTATAGATTATCTTACTGGCTTGCTGATCAAGAGTGTTCGCCCTGTTCTGTACAGAATATATTAAAGGACAACCTAACGTGTCGCATGCAAGTTTTGGTGCTGACTTTGAGCCATCAGACAAAGCGGAAATATTTTAAGATTAAAAAGCTTTTGGTGCAAGCTAAGTATTTTTCGGTTAGTTGTGTCCGATTTGTTAAACAAGCAACCGGTCTAGCAAGAAGTTGAAAAAATTCAGAAGGTCACGCCATGAACTGGAAAACCCTTGCGTGTTTATTTTAGTAACTGATTTGTGATCGTTGATATTTTCTTCAGTCAAGTTGAACTGCACTTTGACTTTTGGTCAAGAGACTTAAGATGTTACTTGTAGTCAGCACGGTTAATTCAGAAAGATATCAGAGCAATATTGACTTCAAGATGAACCTTCTTAACACTTTGTTTTTACAAAAACAATTTCGTAAGAACAACGAAGCCTAATTTGGCCAGAATTAAAAAAAATCCCAGGCTGAGGCTCGATAACTCATTAGGAATTACCTAAAATATATTAGAATCACTTTCTACTAGAGTGTTTTCCTTTTTCAGAAACACCAAAGAATTACGTAATAATCGAGAAAACTGAAAAAAATTTGCAAAGTCGATTTTACCTGTTTGGGAACGATTTTTTTGTGATGAAAAGCAACTGATTTCGCCATCGGAGAATTGAATTCGAGACGTTCCTGCTTGTTGTCACACCATATTCACACATTTTTTTTATTCAGCGTTGTTTCTTAGTCAATCAGGGTAATTGTAATTGTACTGACTTACTCATTTTTATACAGAATTAAAGAATAACCAGTGTTTTATTGTAAGCCAATCAAAATTAATTATACTGTTTTCGTGTAAATGACGTGTCTGTAAACACGTCAAAATCAAAATTAACAAAAGTTGGTCTTAAGTAACCTTTTTTGGAACTTTTTGGAACTTTGGCACTTTATTTCATAAATTGCATTATTAACATGAAGTCGTAAACTCCTCTGGCATGTAGTTAGTGACGTCTAGTCAAGGCAGGACAGAGGATTAGAAAAGTTAATGACAGAAACAAAAAAAGAAAAGGGTATTAATAATTATAACGGTACGTATAATGGATCTGTACGTATGATGGGATTACATTATGTCCGGCTTTGTTTAGAATGAGTTAAAAAGGATCTTTTAAAACGCGTAGAAAATAAACAATAAAAAGATAACAATCATCAATTAAACTGCGAGATAAATAATTTGGAAGGATCTGCATTATTCTGTGGACATCGATATAGGACTCCTCAGTCTGTAGCATTGATAAAAGTGCATTTTTAAAATTCTCTTGAAATGGTATTTTCTTTTATTCCTGGTAGAATACGGAATCGTATTCCACAATCTTGTACCAAGTCGAGAAAAAGAATTTAATAAGACATTTAGTCGAGAAGCTTGGATATGTGATTTGTTGGAAGCCAAAGAACGAGTACAGTAGGAATGAGTATCTCTTACTGATGCATAGATTGTCAGAACAATTTTCATTGACTACATAGTGCATTCCCTCGTATCTACTTTTTATTTTTAGTTTTACGTATTTCAGAGTAAATTATCTGATAAATTTCTTCTTTTTTGTTTTCCTAAAAGGACCATCTTCCTTAACTAGCAGTAATCCAAACCAGAACAGCATTACTATGGCTTTGACCACAACTTCTATCAGTCCATTACGACCGCAATGTATTTTTGTACAAGCAAACGGAGTTCGTTGTGGTGCTGTAAAGTGGAAAGGGTGAGCCAGACACTTTGATTGTTTATTGATATTTAAGACCTGTATGACAGTGTACGGCGGCGTGGTTGGCGCAATAGTAAGATCTCTAATTTCTAACCACAAGGTCCCAGGTTCAGCCCCTGGCTCAGCCGAGTGTTGAACATTTGTGTGACCTTTTCCGCGAAAGTTGACTCAGCTTTCCATCCTCCCGAGGTCGGTAAAATGAGTACCAGCAGTACCGTCAAGGGGAGTCAATGACTTTCACCCACTTAACACTACAGAAATCGAAGATAAGCACCGGTTCCAAAGGCCACTTTGGCTCGTAAAAGGATTTAACTTTTTCTTATATAGCTGTGTAACTTTCGCTTGCTAATCTCTATTCATTGTTTTCTTGCTGTAATATTTCAAATATATTTTGCGTTTCCATTGAAAGCATCTATTACTTCTACGTACCGTTTTGATACTGAATTGGTACAGCATGACCTATAATTTCCCCCTTCACTATTGCTTAGTGCCAGTATGCTAATATTTTTTGTCATATATCGCATTCGCTACTAACAATATTGTCAGTTAATGGTATTTGTTTTCCTGTTTACTACAGAGAGTACTGCAATTATCATTGGTGGTTAGATGCAAAAAAAGGCAAAGTTGACTCATTCAGAGATTCCTCAACTACTTCGTCTGTTACAAAAGAAGATCAAGGTCACCAAAGTGGACTTAGGATGGAATCTAAGGGATCCATAATTTTGTCTCCTAGTTCTTGTATAACGGCACCAGTGATTGGTGATTCTCTGCCCAAGCGCTTTCTGACTTCTCAGCTCAGACCAAGACGTGCAAGCACAGGAACAAGGGAGGAAGATCGCTTTGATACTTTTGCTCCATCAGTCAGCCGAGTTTGTCCTATGCCTGATAGTAAACATGGATACTTTCCAGCTTTCTTAGGTGGACGCCGTTCCTCATTAAATGCATCCATTGATAACACTATTAAAGTACCACAAACCTGTGCCAAGGAAGGTTCACCATTTCAATTAGGTGTCCATATAAAGCAAGAGGAAGGAAAAGAAACAGCTCCTGCTTCAGGTGTTAGTATGATTGATCTTAATGACAGCACTGGATTAATGGAGCACCTACACCATTTACATGCAGATGTTGCTAATATTCCTTCGGGACAAAATATACCAGACAAAATTGGAAGTACATCTTCAGTCATTCGTTTTGGAACATCTCCACCAAAAGCGTTAACACCTGAAAGAAAATCGTCAGTAAGTTCACTTGATCGATCACCAATAGGTCCGGCCATTCCATATTTTGGGTCAGGGAGCACCAAAGAGTTCAGAAGTGCAATGCCAGGGCCAAGTCCATCTCCTAAAAACGTTGCAGTAAAACATGACATCCCCGGTAGACACTCGCCAAAAACTAAAACTCAAATGTCTCCTGGAGGAGAGTTGTCTGGTGCACTACGATTTCCAAAATCCTCTGGGGATTCTCCTACGGGAAGTTTTGCAAATATTTCCCTTGATCTTTCAATGACAAACCTTCCTCCCGCAGTGCGACGAGCGCTTGCATTACGATATGGATCAAAAAAAGTAGATGGTGAAAGTGTTGCTCTTCCTATCACTGTTGCACCAAATATTTCTAAATCGAGGAGCAGATTCGTAGAAAGAAGCAAAGTGCAAACTCAAAGTCAAGGTCTACCACAAGTTGAGAACCAAGCAAAACTGCCAGCAGATCATTCAGTGTGGAAAACATCTTCGTCAGTAGCAGGTTCAAGGGCTGCTCGCTCGAGACGCAGTGTCAGCCTAGATTCACGAACATCGATTCAGTTTGAACAAATGGACTTCTTAGCAGGAAGGCAGAACATCCGCAATATTCCCTCATTAGCAACTTCAGAAAACAATCATGATCATAAAGAATCGTGCACCACATCTGTTGGTATAACCAGAATCAAAACAACAAATTCTGCAACTGAACTTGCTGCTGAGAGCGCAGATGGTGAAAGGAGCACATACGTTCACGAAGTTAGATCGAATGTAACCAATCTGCCACTGAACAAAGAATTAATGCAAAATAAATCGTCTCTTATAGACTTGAGCTCTACATCATATTTTCCCACTACCCTTGGTTTAACAACAAAAGATCCTGAAAATACATGTGTGATGAATACTTATGCGAACAGCAAACATACAACACACTTTATGAAATCTCGATTTTCTCCAGCATCAGTATTGCTCAGTGAAAATGCGAGTCTTTCGGACGAGTCTGTTAAGTCCCATGTTGTCTTACAGGATCACAGTCTAATTGCAGGGACTACATCATCGAGTGGTTTAATGACCAACCATGACAGCAACAATAGGTTTTCACCTCAGCTTGAAGGCAACTCCACCATTGTGAGCAATGTGGTAAATTTTAGAAGGCCTTCAATCGATGCTGGGCAAAGCATTAATTCAGGACAACGATCTGTTAGCCCACTGATTTCACATACTACTGGTAACCAGTTGTGGGAAAGTGGATCATTTGCAAATAAAGCAGAAAATGTAACAAAATCAGACACTGCGTTCTTACCTGATACTAACTATGATATCAATGATAGAAAGCTGGATTCGGACAATAATTTATCAGCTGAAGTTAAACTGACAGAAATGATGGATTTGAACACCAAGCCATATGTAACAGTAAGAAATGATGTAAATCGCACTGTTGTAGAAGACTCGAGATCATCTCTGCAAAGTTCGCCTTTGAGATATAAAAGACCTGTGCAAGAAGACAGTGAAAACCAATTTCCTCCTGAACTGAGCACAGTTAAGAGGATTCGAGATTCGGATAAATTAAATACAGAAAATAAAAACTTGAGTTATGCACCCGGAGTCAATGTTGATGGATTATTAAGACTTGAAAGAGAAGAGCAAGAGCAAATGCAAGCATTGAATTCTGTGCAGTCACGCCTGAAACTTGTTCGATCACACATTCAGAAGTTATGTACAGAGCTAGATAGTCTTCATTCCGAGGAAAATCGTATTGTTGGCAGAATGAGCCAATTGCGCTCATCTCGCCTTCAAATTTTGCAGCATGCTGTATGTGAACAACGCCTGAGTTTACAAGGAGCTGAAGAATTTACAGTAGGTGAGAAAGGATCTGGTACTGAGTCGGACCCTCAGTGGCAAGAGAACCGTATTGAAGATGCCACAACTGCACAACATGAAACACTTACCGTGGATTCTTCCTCTGCGTCGCCAAAAAACTACTGCTCTGAGACTTTGTCATCTGTTGTAGATGCTGGAGTAATTTTCACAAGTTCTACAGCAAGCAGTGCTGAAAGCATTACTTATACTGTGCCTAATACAGTGTCCACTGCACAGATAAAAGATTCTGATCCAAAAATGCCTTTGGTAACAAAACCGAATTTGCATGAGTTTGGAAGAACTGCATCTTTGAGTTTAACAAGTGTGACATTCGTTGAAAGCACTGATTCATCACCCAAAAAATGCTCCCCTTTCGGTCATAAATTAAGAAAGAGGAGAAGTGTGTCCCTAGATGACAGCAACATCTCAATCAGATGTGGAAGCTCTACAAATGAAATCACGGAATCGGAAAGGTTAAACAAAAATAATTCCATACAAGAGTTACCTAATTTATGCAACTCTGATGACGTACCACATAATGAGGTTTCTTCTTTCAATCAAGAACGGAGCTTTGAAGTGAAACGAGAATCGCCTTCTACTGACAAAGAAGTAACTAAGTGTTCACAACTGAAGAATGACGAGAACATTGAGGTGAGGGGTGATAAAGGCCTCGAAAATATAAGAGAAAAACGGGAGGAAGAATATCGAGCTGATGCTCTAAGAAAGATGTCGAGAACTATGGCACAATCAAAGCAGAAACTTGAGTCAGTGAGGCAAGAGATAGAACAGTTGAAGAAAGAAGCCGAAGACATGACAAAGAAGGCGTCTGCTAAAGAAACGAACAGTCATTCAAACAGTCAACAAAGGAATTCCAGAAATAGCCCGCAATTGGAATTTAAGAGACAGAAGCATCATCATGAAGGAGAAAGAAAGAATTCAACTGAAGGTAAAGATACCTTGAGGTGTTTCAGGCGCTCGCCAGAAAGGTTAACTGCTGCTTCGAGTAATAAGCATAAGGAATCAGAAAATGAGTTGACGAAGTCTAATTCTTTCCATTCGGGCAACAGAGAACTCTTAAAAGAAAAGAAAAGAAAGCAGCGAGAAAGGCATAGTGACAAAAAGAGAAGTAAAAATGAGCACAACAAGTCAACGAAGAGACATAAAATAGAGAAGACGGAGGAAATCAGCAAGAAGGATAGAAAGTTATCCCATGAAGGCAAACCGAAAAAAATGTCATTTTCAGTCACAGAAAATACTTGTGAAACAGAGGCTGTTAAATCAATTGCAGCAGGACTGGAGATTGATAAAATCCCAACACGCGATGTGGTAAGTGGTTTAGGTTATGAAGTACTAACAGGAAATTCAGTGAAGCGACACATGAGGCCGTTCAGTCTTGGTTCATAATACTGAACTAACAGTACAACTTCGGCTTGGCAAAAACTGAAAAAAAAACTAAAACTAAACTAAAAGTATTTAGAGTGAAGAGGAAAATTGTTTTGACCCTAGTTTGGAGCCAAAATATTTTTATTAATTGTTTGATTGACTCACTATGAAATGACGTACACAGTTATACACTTAAGGCCAAGTAAAAAACAATTTGGTTAGCATCACTTTTTCAGAAATGTTGTAGTGGAGAGGGAGTTTTTTTTTACTTGGAAGTTTTGATGCTCAAATACAATGTAACATATCCCGATTTGTTGTCGTTATTAACAAACGTCATACTGGAATGCAGAAAACATTAGTTTCTATCAAATTACAAAAAAACAGCAAAAACGTTTGCAAATACTCTATCTGCCGTTCATCATCTGGCACCGTCAAACTTCACATTCGAAAATCCGTCGAACAGGGTTGCTAACCTCACGTCATTTTCCAGCGAACAACCAAACCATATTTTAACTAACTTCCTTGACGCCTCTCGCGAAATACAACAAACTACAGAAGACATCACAATGTAAAGTTAACCATTTCAATGAATAGCATTCTAGCACGCTTTGTCACGTTTGTTCTTGTCTTTAAACCCGTCGTTATGCAAACAAAACAAACATTTTAATACATTTGATTTCATAAGGTTTGTTTAATTTTTTATCTTTCCATGGGCATGGTCGGAAAAATCGTGATGAATTTAATGTTAATTACTATAGGTTGTTTGAAGACTACAAAATCCTGTCAGATTTGGTCAGACAACTAATTTAGACTTCCAACAAGGTTTGCAGTCATAGAAATTAGCATTAGAACATTTTTAAAGAAAAACTATGAAAATAAAAAATAAAAATTGAGTCGGGCAATTTTTCAGTGTTCTGGCGGGAGGCTAACCAACTTTTTTTTCACTTGGCCCAATCTTTAGCTTTTTAACCTCACTGCTTATCCATTCATGGTTAAAGTCTGCTCATTTTAGAAAAAGCCGTATCTTTGGCACTAATAATAATAATAATAACAATAACAATGATTACTTTATTTCAAATTCATCTAAAAATATTTAAATTAATAGTAATAATAAAAAAATTAAAAATTTGATAATATATAAAATCCTCTCAGTTCAATCTCTCATAATGATAATAATGATAATGATAATGATAATAATAATAATAATTAATTGATGTTATTATTATTACTGACAGATCAGCCATTAACAGTTATCGACAGTAGTTTTAGACACTTAGATTATGTATATGTATATCTATATTTTATTTATTTATTTATTTACTTTATTTTTATATATTTATTGA
>JAODFW020938086.1:0-11015 GCA_027575235.2 Palythoa mutuki
ACGCACGCAAACATGGAATCTATTTGTTAAATAGATAGTGGGTAGAGTAGCCAATCAGAGAACAGTATTGGTAATAGAACGCTAATAGATTTATACTAACACCTAGATAGCGAGAACGGTAGCCAATCAGATTACAGTATTTGCGATAGTAGATTTCAACTAAACTGTGATATATTACTACAGTAACAACCAGTATCCTTGTATCTAAGAATAATGTAATACTTTAATGGGATTACTCAAGCATCAGTATTGCTTTTAAACTTGTACTAAAATTAAAACAAAAGCAAAACTTTTTCATCTATACTAATACTAAAATAAAAGCAAAGCTTTTTCATAAATTAAGAAAAGTTTCGGTTTTCCGTTTGTCTCATTCTCTCTTTTCCCCTAATTTTGTAATTAGTAGCATCAATCTGCCTGTTTAGTCTACTTCCCAAACTTGTTTTCTCTCAAAAATCTTCGTTTTCTTGCAATGCATTCTACTTTGAAGCAAATCTTCATACCGCCGCGGTAACAATAGCAACAGGAAGCCAATCACAATCAATATAGAAGCAAGAATTTTAATCGGCCCAAAGCCTTGCCCTCTGAATATTGCATCAGCTCCAGCATTTATGGGAATTCCCAGTACGGTACCGAGAGAGATGAACAGGGGGTAGGTGAACGCCACACCAAAGTTGATCAGGAAATTGAACACAAGGCCCAGGCCCCCACTTCCGGTGAGGTAGTCCCACGGTATAGTGTCCCACGACATGTGTTCGTACTTCGCGTAATGAAGGATAAGAACAAGGGGCCATAAAAAGAACAAATTCAGTAATCCTAGAAGGGTGAGAAACAAGGACACTTGGCCTCCTGGTGCATCGCCAACGAGTTTTTTGAACAGAACCTGAAAGCGAGCAAAAACAAGAAATGACACAATGGAACTGATACTAAACTGATGTTTTACAAAGACGGTTTATATGGCGCCTTGGTTTCCTGGTAGGCCATCTTTTGATCATTCTCTCTTCTATTCTTTATATCTGGTTTGCTGTTAATTTAAATTATTCCACGAACGTGCGTTAGATATGAGGTGATAGTTCACGAGAAGCAAAGCACCGAGTTGGCTATTTTCAACTCATATCCAACAAAACAATTAAAGAGTGGAATAATTGCTTTTTAAACTTCATTCGATTTTAAACAATTAAATACTTCGAAATTATGACCAAATTCGATTGAATTTTGTTTTACCTAGTTTTGTGCGTAGTGCATCGTGTGACGTCAGCTGTGATTATTAAACCGGAGATGAACCTTCAGCGTTCCCTCCAGAGAGAAGTTACAAAACATACCGGGAATATTCAGTCATATAAGCAGCCACTTGGGTTTATGAAAAAAATTAGCTCAGACAATATTATCTAGAACCCACTAAAAGAAATCGCCAACCTTCTTCATTGAGGGAAGTACCCTTACAAAAATATTCTCCACTGGCAAAATGGAGAAAAACAAATGGACAGTGACTTATACTTCAAAAGACATCTCATTTGAAAATGGAATTAACAAGCATTGAGTATCAGCATCTGTTGATCACAGAAAGCCGTTTCACTTGAAACAAAAGACAATAGATCGGATATCCTTAAAGATAAAGCCATTACAAACGGTTTGTCTTCACTTACCTTGTACATAGCAGCAGAGAAGGCTGCGTTGACAGAGTAAAGAACACCCACCGCATTGGGTCCGGTGAAGCCCTCAACCGAAGCCATCAACACGATTCCGCCAATTGATAAAGCAACGGCAAAAAACTATAAACATTTATGAGAAAGATTTTATTTGAACAGCAGGCAGCACAAGAGACTCAGGGTGCATTTTTTTGGTAAAATCCATTATATAGTGGACTCTTTTGCGAAAGAAACGAAATCCGAAAAGGGATTTAAATCTCATACAGAAGACCAAGAGATTAATCAAACACGATGAGATTAACTTACATTTTAGGATCTTACCGAATGAATATCAAAAAACTACCTATATCATTCATTTTTCGAAAAGGCAAGAAAATGGCGACTAGCTAACCGCTACCTGCCTAAAGTAAACAGCAAGCTGCGATTCACCAGCGCGAAGACTGTTTGCCATCTGTCCTTTTTTCAAATCCTTTCCCAAAGAAACGCAAAAGCCATGAATCCTGAGAAGCCGGATTAAGATTAATCCACTGAATCCTCGTCGCGAGCGGATTCATTGGATTTACTAAATCCCTTTTTGGATTTTACCAAAAAAACTAAAATATTCCCTTATTGAATTCATAAGCAGGATTAGATTTTTCCCAAACAAACGCACCCTCAGCTGTTTCTTAATGTAATTGTAAATATAACTTGTTACTCTTTTTTTTTGAAGTTGTGGTTTTCGGCCATGATGGGTTTACATTCATCCAGTATTTGTATTTTCGATCAAATTTATCTTTTAAACTTATCATAAAACACATCCATTCCTTAGAACAACTGAAAATTCTGTTTAAACCAAAAATAAATTTGAACCACTAATAGTGCACGTAAGTTTACATAAGATCTCGTTTAATAGCATACATCATGGGATTTGCCTTTAATTATTAAAATAATTCGCTAACTAAAAGTACAAAAATTTTTACGTTTTAAAAGCAAAAATGTGAAACACATCGTGACTTGTTTAGCTAACTGAAAGTCTACTTCATAGGTTTTGTGATCTTCAAATACAAATACGCATTGCTAAATACAGAAAAAAAAGAAAACATAATATTCTGGTGACTTTTGCCTTGCTGGTAAATAATTTAGCTGTGTGATTGACTTTAACCACGTCCAAAAACACAGCAAAGTCTCGCTGTATATTTTTGGAACAAAGTTGAAGTGTATTACTGATGTCGATATTTCAGTGTCAGAATATCAGACGCCATAATTCTAGTGTGTTTTAAGTTTTGGAAGCTTCCAAAGGAGTTCGTCTTTATTTAAAGAAACTCCTCCTCAGTCCTCTCTCATCCCCCACCCGCCGGGTCTTGTATAGGACTGAGCCTGGTATACTCCAAGTTTGTGTGCTTGCATAGAAATAACTCTACTCACCCTGATAAATGATATCCGCTCATCCAGCAGTAACCATGACAACACATAAACAAATGCACTACAGGAGGAAAACATAGCAGTGACATCTGCGGCATCGATTTTTCCCAGAGCGGTAAGGTAGGAGTAGTTGGCTATCATCCACAGCAGACAGAACTGCCCGGAATATTTTATAAAGGTCTTGCAGTTCAACCCATCACTGCCAAATACTTTCTCACTGTCCCTGAAAGAGGCAAAAGGGAAAAAAACTTAATGTCAACTGCGAAGGAAGTGCTTTTTCGTTCTTTCTTGCCAGAGGCTAATAGGAACTTTAAGAAACTACGACTGTAATAAGGCGGGCGCACACTTGCAAGAAACTGCCACGCGTGTATTTGAAAACACTGGCACGCGAGGCAAATATCTCAACGTTTGCTGAGGGATTTTGCTCATTTTTTCGCCTCGCGTGGCAAAGCGCCGATTATCTGTTGTTTTTTTAATTTTTTTCCCTCGAGTGGCGAAAATTGCAACGTCTGCGGACGTCGTGAGAAATTGTCCTCGACTAATTTAAAAAACCCGACCAATCAAATTCCCTGAACAAGTCACATGACTGTCTGCTGAAGCAGCAACAACAACAACAACAAAGATGGCGACGGTGCGCCAGTCAACTTCTGGCAGCCAACTTTCTGTTGTTGCACTCCTTTTGTTGCAATTTTCGCCACTCGAGGAAAAAAAATCAAACACAACAGATAACCAGCGTTCAAAGAGGCATGCGTGTCAGTTTCCTCCAGAAAAAAATATAATTCTGGTTAGCTCTTTTCTCTTTCTGTGGGTCGTTAAAACTTTGTTTTCTCCGCTCTAAGCTTTGTTAACAGTACAATACACGCTCTTTTTTATAAGAACAACTAGTACTTTATAAGAGCAACGAGGCTAAACTAGAATTTGCCAAAATTTAAGAACAATTTAAGGACAAGCTCAGGCTGAGGCTTAGCTTGATAACTAGGAAATACTTTGTGGTAGAAAATTGACTAAAACTTAGCGATACAGCATAATACATCAAAAGATTCACTGTAAAGATTGCTCAATAAACAATGAAGATAGCTCGTCTCTCAATTCATCCCGTACAATACATGTGTGGCGCAAGGCGTTTCATTTTCCAATACCTTGTTATATATTGTTTTTTTTCTTCAATAAAAATCGTTTACAGAAATAAGAACAAATTAAGAACAAATTGAGGCTGAAATCGCCAAAAAATTAAGAATAATGAAGCTCGGCAAAATTTTCTGGTTCTTATAGAAAAAAAGCGTGTAGTAAATGTTTCGGCGCCTTGAAGGTAAATAAGACTGAGAACAATTTAGTTATCGCGTCCTCGTTGTTCCAAGAACTCCGAAACGTTCTGTTTCTAGCGACAACAACTCAGTTGCAGGTGCTCAGGTCGATGCATTCCAACGTGCAGTTATTGTGTTTATCATAGGTACAGAGATTTACTCACCAAAATCGCAGTGAATAAAAATCGTACTGATTCTTAACGTAGCCAATCAGGAGCACGAACGACAAAATTTCACCGTGAAAAAATATCGTTCGTTCAATCACAAACGCGAAAGACAAAATTTCATTGATGATGAATTAACGTACTGAAGGTTTCGTCATCCAAGAGCCGTTTTCTGATACTTCCAATTCGTGAAAAAAAATCGTACGCGCGCATTTTCCATGTTTACTATTGTTTTCTGTCGTCCTTATAAACTCCCAAAAGTTAATCGCTTGACAGCTAAGATCTGTGCCTGAAAGTCGATTTTGCCAATGGATTTTAAAAAACCGCCGGATTCAGATTCATTGCCGCCCACATGCAGCGCCCAGTATTCGATCCCAGGTCGTAGAGTTGAGAGGAGCGAGTGGTGACCACTGTGCCAACCGGACTCTCGAGAAATCTGCCATAACTATATAATACAGCACAAAGGACATATTTAGATACTTGCAAGAACAATTTTATTTGCTGCAATGGTTCAATGCTACAATTAATTACCTATAAAACTGACGAAAACTTGTTTTCTTAGCAGCGAAACTTAGAAGATAGTAGACTGGAAAGACCGCAACCTGCCAACACGTCGAGAACCAAGTCATGAAGAAAGGAGCGTTGAAAGTCGGAGAATAGGTGCTCTTGGCAAACTGGGTGGAGCTCACCCAAGATAACGCTATTCCGAGAACAATAAGAGCTCCAAATATGGTCTTCCTTCCACTCATTGTCGATTTCTTGAAAATGCCATCACAATCTACAATGAATCATACAAAACTGTAAGTCTTACCCAAAAGTTGTATATTTATAACGAAAAACCCAACTTATATCCAAGGTTCGTTTTCTTGAATTGTATAATTTAGCAATACCGAATTTTAGTGCCAATTAAAATTCAAGTTTATTCAAAACCAGGGATATCCTACATTATTTTTTTGTAAGAGGGTGCGGTAACGAATCCTGCAATCTGATTGGTTCTCAGGGCGGTACATATTTCCCATCTCTGCCCAAGGTCACGGTAACTTTCGAAGATTTTCCGAAAATTTTTGAAAATCACAGAAATGCGTTAAACTAATGATTTTAAACCATTTCCGAAGATTTTCCGAAAATTCTGAAAAGTCTTAAAAATGCCTTAGAAATGTTTTCTAACCATTCTCGAAAAATTCCGAAAATTTCCTAACACTTCCGAAAATTTCCGAAAATTTTCAAAGAGAGGAAAAAATAAATAAGGTATATTTACTGGCTTAACGTTGGTCAGTATAGTGAAAAACTGTGACCTCGATTTTTTAAAGATTTTTTAAACAATTTTTTAAATAATGTTTTAATATTTTTTCAATTTTTTTTAAAAACAATTTTTAAACAATTTTTTTAAACATTTTTTCAAAAGATAGACTAGTGAGCAGTATGTCTACACACTTGGATAGTAAAGCAAAATTTATTGCAGCAACGCGTTTTGTCCGACAAACGCGGACTTCATCAGGGTGTTTTACACAAAGTATGTGCAGCCAGCTGATCATGAGTTGTTGAAAACGTAGGACTCATATAGATACCAGATGCTCACGTACCTCGTTGCTGTACTGTTTCAGCCATCAAGTCAGAGTCAATCTGTGAATTACCATCACTGATCAATGGTGTTTTCGCATCTGGTGATGTTGAAACAAATTTCGGTTCTGTAGAGGCCATTGCGAACTAAAGTAAAATCCTATCGAAAGAATTAACAGTTTAAAATCATTTATTGAAAATCCTAACAGAGATTGTAACATGTAAACTGATTAAGTTTTCCTAAACTTTCTAAAACTAAATGTATTCAACCGCTGCAAACTGATCAAATATTCCAAAATTGGCCAAGAAGAGAGTGAGTTTTATCTTCTAATCTGAACGATTAGGGGTGTGCGGGTGGTAGCCATGAGTTATTGTAAGATCTGTATCAGCAAGTTAATATAACTTCACAATACCAGAGAAGGATAATCCGACTGTTGTTCTACGTACATATACGTTTACAGTAACTGCCGAGTGCCCTCGTATAAATATGAGCGACAAGTATTGAAGTTTGATAATTCATCACGTGTTAGTATATACCAGCTCGTTTACGCGCAGTTTGATTGGAAAGAGTAGATGTGAGACAAAATTTACCTCCGAAATAATTCATATACATAAAGATCATTCGATTCTGATTGGCTAAAAGAGGAGTGCAGCTTTCGTGTAAAAAAATGTAAAATTCTGTCAGTACCAGTGCAAAAATTTAAACCAGTGCAAATTACAGTCGTGATTACGACTATGCTTACGACTAAAATTGACTAAAACTTCGATTTTGACTACGACTACAACTACGATTGCGACCACGATTACAAATACGATTACGACTATGACTACGATTACAACTACGATCGAGACTACGATAAGATTACGTTTACGATTACGATTACGACTACAACTACGTCTACGATTACGACTACAATTATTATTATCAAAAAACTTCGATGTTGGTTCATATTTTGCTGATTTGAAACTCTTCTATTAAACAATTTTTAGAAATAAGTTTGTTTAATATGCAACTTGCTCTGCAATTTTGTTATGTATATAATACGTAATCAAACGATTACTCATGTGTTTTTCTAAAAACTCAAATTGCATTCGCCCTACGGGCTCATGCAATTTTGATACTTTTTGAAGAAACCGCTCGTGCAAATTATTTCCAAATTGAACTCGAAGTATGATTACCTATACTAATATATACTACACGCATAACTCGCAGAAATATGACAGAAGTACGAAGTAACTTTGAAGTACAAACTCTAGCAGGATTGGCGGCAAATTTAAAAATAGTGGCTTTAGATCAACTCGCAAAACATTTTTAGAAAAAAAATTGAAACAAGAGTTCCAAATGTTGCAAGCAGCAAACGTCATCAAACTGAAATATTTCGAGCAACTGAATTATTGCTTTAAATTATGTTGGCTTCAATACAAAAATGTCACGCTCTGACAAAATGATTGAGGTCATTTAAGAGCTCAAGGATAACAATTTAAAAACTTTGACTCATTCATAATCATATTTTCTGTATACTCAGCATAGTTTTTATTCGATTTATTTTAGTAATATTATTTTGGCAATTTGCAATATTTTTTTAACTATATTTACATACTGCGATCGCAAAAAGTTGGGCTTTACTTGAATTATCTTTTGAGGTTTAAAAAGACAAGTGGTGCACTTGACTTGCTAGTTGGCTTGAATTTTATGATTCAGTCAACTCTCTCTGATAGCGAAGTGGAAATTTGAAAAATTGTCTCGTTTTGGTGGTTACAAATAACAGAATTGGAGAAGTTTGTCGCGTGAAATCCCGGTGATGACCTGACCTCAACTTTAATGAGGTTCTTAATGATACCAGATCGTGGATACTAATCACGTCGCTCAGACGATCGGTCACAAGTTCCCTTCTCATCCTTTTTTCTAATTGCCAACGGTAGGTTTTCATGACGTATGGTAAGATTTGCCATTGTTAAATTTGTTTTCGAGTGTGCCAATTGTAGTACAAGTTGTTTTTTTGTCCGAGTCAATTTATTCACAACAAACTAACTCACATAATTAATTTACTCTCAGTATACTCATCAAATAACAATCAGTTCTCCAGACAAGCTAGAGTTGTCACAACCTATCCTATTAGCATAAACCGAACAGTCGGGTTCCCTGAATCAAACTCGCATTAAATTACAGTCCCCAGAAATTGGACGATTTCTTGGCAATCATTTGCTTTCGCTGATTCGTTTCAAAATCAAAAACCCCTGATAACCTTTTGAACTTTTTGCCGGCATTGGTAAGTGATTTCTGTAGCCATATTAAATTTAACTGATGTTAATACTCATCAGAAATGCGAAACCTTATATATTTTGCATTAAAATTTTCCCGCATTAATTACCTCTAAACAGTGTATTGACTCTGTGTTTGCCATGACGACTAGACCTTTGAGTAGGATAAATATGTGATAGAAATTAGCTATGGTTGATGAATAGTCACTGAATTTATATCACCATAAATGAATGCATGTTAAGCACATTAAGCATTACTGCAACTAGATTAGAGGCATATTCGAATGATGGAGATTTAGGGCCCTAGGTATCCGTTGATGACCGAAACTGGGCATAACCTTTTTCTCTTGATGGTATGTGAAGAGTATCTCCGTTAACTACGTTCAACTAACACCGCAGTAACTAGGTCCAAATCTATAATGTGGTGCCTGAGGTTTAAAGAGACCTACAACATTAGGTCCGCCTTGGGAGTACAAGGACTTTGTGTCCTTCATCAGTAGCCTGGCTATGCAGTACTGACGAACTCAAATAAGAGCGAAACAGCTGTCCAATGCTGCCACTTCCTAGGCACCTAAGCTGCGCACGCGTACTTGTGTTCTATTGAACCAATCTTGAGGCTTTCTATCAAATGGTTGAATGTGTAAATGTGGGAGATTGATGTGCACTTTTGATGTTGGCTTACTTTCTGGTGATTCGCTTAATTGGAATGGACATACCACTGTCTGTTGTTTCTCAATAAATTTGGTAATCTTCAGAATCCAGTATTCCATTTTGTCTTAAAATGTCAGCTCTTGGTCGATCTGTTGCATGGTGTTTTTCTCGTTTTCCAGAGCTTTCACCATCTTAGAATCCATATTTTTTTATTTCCTTAAGGTCGCCGCGTTAGTTGCTCTATGATTGCTTTCAGCTCGATGATGTCTGGTTTGTCAGCCTCCACCATAAGTCGCTCCGCGTGCTTAATGGCCTGATTGCAATAGCCCTTGTATGATCCCCTGATGGCCTTGTTGTGTTTAAGGTCCACCTTCGACGTACTTTAAGCAGGAGTCGGCACCATATTGTAGATTGTATCAGACTGAAGATAGTCTTTTATGATGGTTCATGATTCTCAATGGAGGTTGAGTGACATTCTAATGGATTACGTAAATAGAGTTTTGAGTTATTTGATAGGTTTCTGAACAGTTTTTGCTGTTTTCATAACAGAAGACTTTGATGAATCAAGTGTCGGGAGTTTTGTGTCGGTTATGTCGCAGTCATCTCACGAATGGCCCACAGAAAAATGTGATGCTGATGGGGATATTGATGGCGGTGGTGATTGTGGCACCGAAGGTTTTGGTGATAACAACTCAACGTTCTTTGTAAAAGTCTTGAGTTTTTAAACCGAACATGATAGTTAGTGTTTGCAACATACCTTTGAACAAATTGGTCAAAATTATAAACTTGATGGATGTAACAACATTCTTGAGTTTCATAATCATTTATTCTACCAAAACTTACATGTTTCGAGGCAACCCGCCTCCTCTTCAGAGTGTGGCTTTGATCTATTTGAACTCTTTAAAATACATCTAAGGACAATGCAAAAAGTTGTAATAAAACTTAAATCTCTAAGGAGAGATTGACATGCATAATTTGTTGATTTAAAATGGGTTTAACCATTTTATATGCATGGCTTCTTTCAATGGAGGCTGACTATAACTTTTAACTTACTTTTGAAGTTCTCATCTACGATTCCATTTAGGTTTTTCTAATTATCTGCGTCCCTCGATTGTTTAACAGCTAATGTTTGAAGGCATTCGTGGTTCAAGCTATCAAGGTGATATCGCCGTTGATGAAGTATCTGTTCAAGAGTGCAAAAAAGGTTAGTTTGCAAGTGTCTTTTTTCGCCCTTGAGTTAAGACACAGTGCAACTACTTTCTTACTTAGTTTGACTTAATTTTCATTGTATGTTATTTTCTTGAAATTTGCTAACACTTGAAGCCTTGAGGGGGACTCCCTTCCCCATCCCCCTCAATTTTAATTTAAATTTTCAGTTGCTGCTTGACCAACTACTAAAAGCTTTACAACTGTTCTCAGTTTGACACATCTTTTGACACTGATTATGTGACCTCACAATTGATGACTTAATCAGAATAAGTCACGAAATTTGTGTGTCGACTTCGAAATTTCAACTTTTCGCTAGTGACGAAATGCTGGCAGTTTTACAATAGCTTCTAGCTTTTTTGTAGTTTTCAATCGCTAAATGCTGTTTCTTCATTATTTTATTCAAACTTGAATAAAGTCTGAAAACTTAAAAATCCAAGATGGCGGACAGTGACGTAACTACGGTTATCACAGAACCAATTAGACACCACGTGACATGATGAATTGAAAGTACGAAGAAAGGTAATTGTATATGCCAACTGATCATGTCAATCGGATGAATTGTTTCGAAGTAGAAGGGGTGGGGATCAGATTAACCCCTCAAATGTTTGTGTAACTTTTTTTGTTCTTAGCTTCTACGATTAGTAACAAAAAATATATGGTATTTTGTTTTGTTTTCTGGACACTTCAACTGAGTTGAAAGCATCGTTACCAGTGGGTCCGAAATCCAATTTTAGTTAATATAGAAAGGCTCGTTTTAGAAATACTACAAGTACAAAGCGTTTTGTAATCAATCTGTTCAATTACATTTTTCTGTTTCT
>JAODFW020938187.1:0-18415 GCA_027575235.2 Palythoa mutuki
GTTCTATTATATTGTCAAGTGTAATTTGGTGCAGTTGATATCATATCTTTTTGTAAATTTTCCTACAACAATTGACACCGTTCATTTAGGTTTACAGGATATTTAGATTTATTAAAATTAACGCTAATTATTGCGTTTCTAGGGTTCTGATTGGTTCACTCTATCTCGGTTATGAGCTCATCTACCTTATGACCATATATAGAAACATATTGTTTTTGTAAAAGTGAAACATAATTCAATTGAATTTAGCTATAATTTCTAAGTATCCAATCGTTCCGAATTGAAAGAAATTTAGTAAAACAATCATTCCACTCACGTTTTTTTGGATATGAGGTAAAAGTAGCTAAGTCGGCGCTTCGCGCCCCGTCGGCTATTTATCACCTCATATCTAACGCCCGCTGGTAGAATAATTGTTAAAGATACAGTACAAATTACATATAGTAATTTGTTTATTGTGGCTCTTGTGCGTCTTATATCATAATTTTAATATTTTTAATTTTTCTTGTATCGTAATTTTTATATTTCTAATTTCTTTTGACATTTGAACTTTTATGACTGCTTTTTATTACATTTACTTTCTGTTTACCATTTTTCAACAGATCTGAAACCCCACTGAAATCAAGTTTTCATAAGACGAGTCATTATCGAGTTTCAACTAGAACTTCTGTTTTTTGTACTTTTAACTGATTTAAGATGTTCCTTAAAACAAATTATTCCTTTAAGTTTAACCTAAAGTGAATAATAAAAGTGTTTGCATTAAAACCTTCATTTTTACCAACTGCTAGAAAACCAGTGATGGTAGATGAACTTTTCGCTGCTAGTGACGCTAATTCACTGTAAAAAATTCATACGACGGGATGGCTTTGTTAGTAAAATTACAATCAGATTAGGAAAAGGATTCATTTATATTATTTGTAACTGAGATTAACTCACCTAAAACAGGAAGAAAGTAATTTATCATGGTCATAATTTGTTTTCTAATTTTTTATTATCAGTCATAAAGTTCCAATTGGCTTGCAACGATTAACAGTTTCTTTCATAACTACGAGAATTAAAATCTTGATTGTGCACTGTGGTTAGTGTCGACTCGAGTGACGAGAGTAGTCGTTCCCCATTAACAGGATATTTACTAGAAAGATAAGAGAACGCGTTTTAGGTTAGAAATACTTAGCTAATCCTTCCAAATCTTGAGAAGGTCTTTTAGCTCGCCATGACCATGCACTCATAAACTTCAGTCTAAGATCAGGAAATGACAGCTATTAATCTTTTTGGCGTCAAAGGCTAGTTGAGCTGTCTCCCAAACCGGACGAGCCAAGGCTCTCAATGGGGTGATACACCTTTATGTTACCGCCACCTAGACGGATGGCAGGCAAATTTGGCGATGGCGATGACAGTTTCGGAGGAACGGGGGTGAATGAAAATGAAAGATGAAAATCATTGAAAGCACTTTCTTTATTACATCATTTAACGCGGAAATAGCGTAAAGAAGACCAAAATATGTTTCTTCTCGTAGATAATGACAGAGAAAAAGGTGGACACAAATTTTGTCTGACTTGGAGGATTCTTTAGAAATTAATCTGTTTAGTTGTAATGTGTAAGCTAGACTTAGAGTTAGAAAGTATGCTCTGGCACGCGAGGTAGTTAAAAAGCATTTGCAATAATAATTAGTTTGATTCTTACTTTCAGAAGTCAATATTGGAATCTTTTTTGCGGTATCTTTAGTTAAAACCAATCGTAACTTAAAACCGAAAAAAATAAAACTATTTTAAAAGTGTTTTTAATCAGCAGTCGATTGGTTGTGAGAGAAATGTATATCTCGCGTCTACCGTTTTGTGTCATCAAATCCGAGTATAAAAATAGGAAGGATTAACGAGTGACAAGGTGAAAATCCGAGAACTGCGCTAAACTTCTTAAAACGTAAGAGGCTTTTCACTCAGATTTAAAAGCAACTATAAATTTTTTGTTTTTGGAATGGCAACAAAAAGTAAAAACGAAAAGAGAAGAGAAAGGGAAAAAAGAGCGACGCAGCATCAGAGATTTTACACAGGAACATACTAATCATTTTTGTCCTTTGATAGATCATTTTAAATTTGAATCAAAGGGTTTTGTTTTGTATCTTTGGTCATGTAAAAGCTTGTAATAGCTATACCGCCCTAAAACAAATACTTTGAGCCACCCATGCTTATTAAAATCACATGATTTAAACTGAAAAACGTTCTGTACATGCCGTTTAAACTGACTGTTTTCAAATTGTACTTGCAATGTGCTACTTGAAGTTAAGCTGTTAAATCCGATTAACTTTTCCACATGGCTTAACTCGAGTGAGGTTCTTAGCTTTCTACAAAATTGATTTTTTAGTATCAGCTAAGAAAATTAAGAACTTAAGGTTAAAGCGTAAAAAAAAGTAAACGTTTTTTATATAAAATTTTACTTTTTGATAATCTTCCTGGGTGATAACACAGACCACTTTTTTCCCTATGCAGATCTTATAAATCCT
Source organism: Palythoa mutuki (assembly GCA_027575235.2). Lineage (NCBI taxonomy): Eukaryota > Metazoa > Cnidaria > Anthozoa > Zoantharia > Sphenopidae > Palythoa > Palythoa mutuki. The sequence goes on from JAODFW020938187.1 coordinate 2,498, forward strand.
AATGTAATACCAACTGACTACATTACTGACAACCACAAAGTTACAAATAAAATCTTATTCTAGCTCTCTTCCTAATAACACACAATAAAAAATACACTGTGAACTATTGATCTTAACAATAAAAAAAATAAGAATTTGATTGCTCTACCAGCCCACAACATAGTAAAGATTATTATCTTTAGCACAGCATTCAGAATTGCATTCACTGCTACTAAGCGTATAACAAACAGTGTCACCCTTTCTAGCTTTATTAGTTTAAACTAGAAAGACTATAGTCTTGTGTGGATACATTTGTTTCATGCTTCTAAATAAACACATTTTTCGGTTACTATGTACACCAAATGAGTTTATTGAATAGAAGATATTGTTCCACATCAGGATGGACACACCTTATCTTAAACATGGTTACAAAATGTGTGCGCAACTCCAAAATGTCAGATAAAAGGATTAAAAACCACGACGGTATATCATCTTTCACTGATATTTCGATGCGACAGTTTTTGTGCTCTTCATAAGGCACAAAATCAAAGACAAAGAAATAAGTTTGGACTCGGTGTTCTGGGTTCTAAAAATTTTTCTGTTTAAGGTTTTAGCTTCACATAAATTATCATAAAGAATTTTGCATTATCAGTGCAAGTCGTTTTCTAAGTGATTGTTGCAAAGTTCTGCATTAGCGTTTCTGCCTCTTACACAAGCTGGTTTCTGAAGGCGTACCGTTTGTCTTTTATTATAGAATAGATGCTACTCTTATAACTATGCGCTCAAAAAGGAATATAGTCCTATTTCTATTTTGTCCCATTCTCCAAAGTAACTCAGAACATCATCAAATACCTTTACTCTTTAGTTGATTTTATGTTCAGGGAGTACAGTAATTATTTGTAATAATTACAAACATAAACACAGACAACACTTTAAAGCTAAAGTCGTTAACCCTTCGATTTGGAAACATTGGACTAGTGGAAAACTAACCAATTAATTTTGAAAAGAACTATAAAAACACAAAGGTCTTAATCAAAAGAATAAAAACTGTAGTCTTTGTAGGAAGAAAGTTAAGATTTCTTAACCTTACTGATTATTTACCTAGTCTCACATTTGACTGTTCTTACAATTTACTATACACAAACTTCCACTTCACTGGACCAACAAATGCTGGTAATAAAAGAAGTGTTAAAATTTATTTTGCCAAATGGGAGAGGCAATCGATAAGTAGCTGACTGCTCCTTTTTTTTACAAAGGCTAATATACATCGAAATAGACTCGATCATGCAAAATTACAGCTGTTTTTTTTTTCTAGCTTACGTTCTAAGTAGGTTTTTTTTTTAATAACAAGACTGAACATTTTTCTAAATTTCTAGAATATTACTTTTGGCGGCTAAACAGAGAAGTGCATAAAATGAAGCGTTAAACATTAGGTGATAAACAGTGATGTGCAAAGTGACTGAAAACAAATACCTTCTGGAAAATATTCGATACAATTGCAACTTACTTGGTATACCTTTTATTTTCGCATTCCATTTTAATAAATTATATCAACTGTATTTCTGTTCTACAATTTGTGTTAAACGAAAGTATATTCTTGTTAAGGTGGAAACTATAATATAGCGTTAAGCTAAAACATACCTGAATCCGCGTAATCATTTGAATACTACCATACTGTTTTCATAACCTACAATTTCATACCAAATAACCGTTGTGCTACCTAGAAGTATTTTTCCCGTGCACCTTTCAAATGTAAAAGGCATTGAGTTAGTGCGGCGTGAATCTATTAGCCATGCTTCATTTTACTGCATGGGCATTACATTGCTTTTTCTAACATTCAATGGTTTCAAACATATTTACAATTTTAAGGATGGCATTCTACAAGCACTCGAGACAGCCATCACGTTTTCCGTTCGAATAAAAAACAAACTATAAAACAAACCATAAACTGATGTATACCTAAATGTTTTGAAATAGTTCCATTTAAAACCAAGCTAACCTTGGGACTTCAGACGTAGCAAGCACTCGTGTGTGGCTTACGAAACGCGTGTTATTAAGAACAGTATTAACTTGATTCTTCAAAGTTTCAGTATTGGTTAAAGGTGGAAGAAAAAGGTAGATCAATTGTGTGGAAAAACCCAAAAACATTATTCACAAAGTTCTATCAGACAGAAAGGTAAAATACTTGACCTGCAATAATGATAACATATGGAAGAATTTTCAAGCACGTTTTGACAATCGTATTCCGTTGTGTTATCGGAAATATTTTTATGAGCGAGGATATACAACGAATTTGAAGCTCGTTTACAGAAAACAAAACGTTCAAACTTAAAGTCCAAACCAACCGTGGGACTCTTTTTTTTCTGCTGGGTAATGAAGGGTTTCTTCATTCTGCATTTTACATTGAAACTGAGGAGTTTTTATAACCGTAGCTTAGCTTGTTGGTAACATGTCAAGAACGATTTTCTATCGATCCATTAGGTTTTTTTAAAATTTTAATTACAATATAAACTAACTGTTTCAATAAAGCACAATACAAACAAAGATTAAACTCAACTTAATGTAGGTGTAAATCTAGTTAGGTTTAGGAAAAAGGAAGCCACAACGCGCGTGTTTATGGTATGCACAGTTCGGTTTGCATCGCCTGTTTGTCCCCACTTGTTTAAACTACTTAACCAACAAAACTGTCTTTATCTTTTACAAATGTTAAGAAAAAGAAAAATGTAAAGAATAAAAGTACGGCTGAACCTAATTTTTGTGACTCAGGAAGCCAAGACAATTAAAAAAGGTTGTTCTTTTCTGTTAGAGGATCTCAAAGACAAGAGTATCAGAATATTTTAGAGCGAATATTTGGAATTGCATGTGACAACGTTTGTAATAAAACCAGGACAATTCTTCTTGTAACAGAAACTAACAATATATATAGTATATATTTGAACAGAGATTACGATGTTTAGGCAAAATACCGTTGCTACATTTAAAAGGTAAAAGTTTGTTATTCGAGCTGCATATACTTTACACACCCATCTGACACGAAATGGCTGAATGGCAACCTAACAATCGTACTGAATTTACTAGGTAACGTTTGACTAGCTCTTCAACTTGCTTTTGCTCTTTTTCGACGAACAAAAAAAGAAAAAAAAAGTTCCCATTTCAAAAGAGATAGTTTCCAAGTCAGAAAACAGAAAACAGCAATGTCGTGAAAACAAAGGAAATATTCGAGATATGTCCAACATATATCTTGCAGGCTGGAACAAAAAAATTGCGTTTAATTTTCGTTTTACTTACGGTGTTTTAGAAATGGTGGATGATTGTCTCGTCCCTTCCTCTTTAAGGTTCCTCTATGTGGCCACAGTTTTACTTTGATGGGCCTTTTGTACGTCCTCATGGCGGCATTGTCTTTCCTGGTACGACAGGACTTTATCATTTCGGAAACGTCACCATAACTGAGTTGAATAAACACTTGCGGGAGATAAGGAGATAATTTCCCTAGAAACTCCAATAACATTATGATTGGCTAAGAAGATTGCTTGAAGTAATTGAAAATGATTTAGAGTCATCAGCATTTTTTGCATCTGACCATGACATTACTGTGAAACAACTGCTTTGATTTTGTCAGCGTAGTTATAGATCTTTTAACCTTTAGCAATGTCTTTGAAAAGGCATCCGAAGAATCTGTTATTGATACAAATCAACGTAAATTATGACTTCCCAAGAGCCTTTGCGGCTCTACCTCAATGTCATTACTTATACAATTCACGTGTTTCCTAAACTACTTTGGTTTCAAATAACTTTATGAAGAAATTACTCGGGTACGAGGCAGCCAAGATCTAATGTAATGATGTGGACCGAAATCTAAACCAAAAAAAGAGACTAAAATGATAACAGAAAATCCAGCAAACATTTTAGTTTGTGCCCAGAAAATTGCTATTATTATTTATATCTAAATTTATGTATGTTTTTCAATATATTAATTCAAGTCTAGAAAACTTTCATTAGTGTTAAAACTTTGTGTCCTAAAAACAGCATTGTATCTCGAACGACTTATTTTTGGTATAAGCTAGTCCTAATTTAGCTTTTGTAAATACAGCATCAGAAAACAACCTATTTATGGAAAAACGGAATGTTTATTGTTTTTTACTTTTCATGAATTTCTTACTCAACGTTTCTCTGTTGGAGAAGAAGCTTAATCGTCATCAAATAACAAAAAAGTCTGGTTTAGTACATTATCGCATAAATATGAAAAGTAGGTGTTACGGTCAGTATCTGCGCAATAAGTAACTCGCAAAGCATCTCGGAATTCGCCTCCAGTGCCCCGCAACCATCTGGCGATTGTGGACACCGAGTGAGGTTAGCGGAGTGATTATCACCCACCCCGGCCTTCCACCTCTTAAAACCAAGGATCAAGGGATCAAATCCTTGTCTTCTCGCGGGTTAAAGTTTGTTGATTCTCCAGGTAATCCGGGTTTTCTTTCTTTCTGCAAAACCCAAACCAGCTATTTGAAACAAATTGTGGTGGTTTAATCCGAGTTCGCACATGAACTGTATATATAGCGGCGGTCACAGGCGACCTTAGATGTTTTTGGGCCGACCTCGTTGGCCAGCATTCTTGTTAAAGTTAGTTCTTAACTGAGGGCGATTATTAAAACAATTAAGATTATAGTTATTGCCATTACAAAATGGAAATAAAATTGATTTTAAAGTTTTAAACAGATGAATGCCATATTTTAAACACTAAAAATGTTAGCAATTCTAGCTAACGAACAGAAATAAGTGTCTGCACAGTGTTTGATAATCAACTAAAAAAAGTAAAACTTAGTCAATACATAAGCAAAGCCAAATATAAGCTGTTAAAAACAGTAGTTGCCAGTTATGTGGAATGCCGTTTGTGTAAATAGAAAAATGTTTATAAATTCATTAACGATATCCATCTTAACGAACGAGCTATAGTGAGCTTATGCGAGGACATACCTGGTATATGCAGTCATTAGATAAATACAGTCGAGGTTTCACCTAAAGTGTTTCAGTTCTAATGCTTAGAAACTTGCACTTTTTTGGCAATTTGATCAGAGTGATCGGCTTTTACACAATCAAAAAGGTCGCCGTATCTCTATTGAAAAATGTGGTTGATTTTTTCTCCTTTTAAACCAATTTACCTCTAAAGCAGAAGCAATCATAACTTTCAGGGTTTTCAGCAATACTAACATACCTTGTCTACTCCACTTTATCTCTGCAGCAAAACACTGCTGTTTATACCCTTCTAATTTCTCAAACCATCCCATGAAAAGGTAAATCTCGATTACTAAAGAACTCTTGGTATATTTAACGAGCTGTTGATAAATAAAGCAAGAAATAACTTTATAACTAGTTCAACAAACTTGATACGTCGGGAGATGCTCAAGTTTATTCCCTTTAATGCTTGTAGAAGGTGAGGAAATTAAAATGACCACACGGGGCTGTTCAGCCTCAGTTACAAGTTATAAAATAAGGATTTTTTGAAAATAATCTCGATTCCGGATTAACAAAGATAAATAATGTCCGGAATTCGTATTGCATTTGATTTTACACATCACGTTTAGTTTTAAAGTTGTGAGAATGAAGTATTTATAACCGAGTGAGATTTAAATTGGAATCGATGAATTTTCGGAGTAGGAAAGGAAGGTCGTTTTTGGTGTAGCGATTCATATAAAGAAAATAAACGAAATGCATAGATAAAAATATGAAAGATAAAGAGCGCTATACAAAACCAAAAGGTTATTTAAGTCTGACTTGTTTTCCAGTTGTTTACCTGAGGTATTTTCATCTTGAAGTTACCCGTATATCCGGAAGCTTTATAAAATAAACTTTAGAGGAATACGCACGAAACATGAAGTGTGCTAACAGGATTGATTCAGTCCTTTCCTTCCGCCGACTCACCCACACGGGAACTGATACCTGATTCATTGATTAAGTCCTGCTGACGGTTCAGTCAAAGGTTTCAATATGAAATAGACCGAATACTTGAAATTGTTGGCATTTATATCCCAATAATTTTGTATGGAGCACGTCCAAAATAGAAGTTAGCAACTGACACAAAATTATGCAGCGAGTTGTAAACCTGCTGACTGTGGTGTCAATGTTACGACATGCTGTGTTGTGGTTAGTTAGAACTTAGTTACAAATAACTAGCTTGTACATGTAAACTATAATTAGCGGGAAAACACGTGGCAGTTTTTCTAATTGCATATACATATATATTTTGGCGTACATCGTTAAGTTTGCTAAACCTTTTCTCTTACAATCTAATCCAGGTCAGGTTTTATAAACAGTATTCACCAGAAAATGTTGTAAAAGACCACAACTAGCAAAACTGACCAACTAAGTTGGAACAGCGCTAATGCAGTAATGGGGAACTTGCGAGCAACGAAGACGATAAACTAATCCGATCAGAGTCAGTTTTTTCCACAAATACTGTAATTATTTAATAAAGAATGTATTTTTTTGAGATTGGTAGCTAATGGTAACTGGTCTTCAGACTGAGGTTAGATCGGGTTCAGTCAAGGAAAATTGCGACAAACCCGTCTAAATCATTATGTTGTTGTTGTTATTATTATTATTATTATTATTATTATTATTATTATTATTATTATTAATAATAATAATAATAATATATTATAGTTTTTATACATTGGGACGTTCGGACACTGGAATTGTTACGACACGTTCAAAACACTAACTATACTAAACATAACTGCAAGTGCAACGAGTTCTGTATTTTCATGCCGCCAATCTTTTCTTATTTCACGTTTGATTCAGTATTTTGCACAAGATTTAAACGAAATCATTTTGAAAAAAGCTTTGATATAAAATATCTTCTCATTTGCCTTTATGATTTAAGAAAAGTGCCGGAGACTGGTTAGAATTTAGTATTTTTGTTTAGAAATAGACTAAGAAAAAATCATATAAGTTCTTATAAAACTTAAAAATATCACCAGTTATAAATGAATCATCATAAAAAGCAAAGGTAAGACAATGTATTGGTTCGTAAAATGTTCTTGGCTGTCAAAGCTATTGCCGGCTAACTCTTGTTTTCAGTACATCAAGAGAATATGAATGAGACTGCATGTTGTGAGTCTCCGACAAAGGTGTGCCTGTTTAGTAGCAGATGTTTTCCGGATTAATGTTTCCTCGAGTTTTTTTTAAACACAGCATAGTGACAGCCGTTATACAAAACTAGCAGGCGTGCTGCGTTTTTGCCTGCATGGGCTCGAATGACGTTGTAAGATGTGGTTCATGGAAACGTGTAATTGTATAGCAAAAGAACAGATGACAAACTTCATTTTTATAGTGCGTACGTTGGATGAAATAAATTCAGCAAATTATTGAATTCATTTTTTTTCTTCTCTGCTCATTCCAAATAAGTCAAAATCGAAAGCGCAGTTGTTAAATAGCTATAGTTTTTAAAGGGGTTGTACAAGAAGTTCTGCTATATACAAGAATTGATAAATTAAAACTGAATCAACTTACATTTTCTTAAAGTTCTGTTTTCAGCACATAGGATTTCGCTTTAGTTCTACTGCTTTGGCACTTGAGCGTATACCTAATCTTGACTTATTTCCCTTAGCTTATTCTTGGTTTGTTTCTCATATAAAGTTATAAATTTAATTGATAATTCCCTTTTTTTCCAATATGAAACGATTAAACCTAAGTCAAAACATACTTTTCTTTAAATAAAAATTACAAATTTTTCTATAATTCCTTTTTCCCAGACTTTGGTATTTTGCTGTAAATTTACTAAAGCTTTAGATTAACATAGCATTTCGTCATTTTCGACGTTATTTGCAAATGTTCAGTTTACAAATGAAATACCAGACATTCTAAATATAACTCTTTGTCTTTATTACGAGCTCAATTTTCCTGTCGTTGTATTCATTTCAGTGACTTTGGTTGATATAGTTAGTTAATAATTCTCTTTTCAATTCTTTGTGCTTCGATATTCCCCTTTATTCTGAGACACTGAACAGTCCCCAGAAGAGTCCTTGTGTTAATCCAAACGCACTTTAATCCAATTTTCAGTATTGCTAACAAATTAGCCAAGTGATTTACTGATCGTTTCTTTTGTTAAAATAGTGAAATACTAATCCACAGTGACATAACCTGAAGTTACCAATGAGTATTTTTTTCGCTAAACTATATTTATAAGGTCAGTTGAAATGACACAAAAACGCCACGCATTTGATTATCACGAAAACTCGATTATTATCATTAGAACTCAATCTTGAACAAGTTAGAAATATTGAAAACTGGTGGGAAAAAATAATCGATTCGCTGGTCTCGTAACGCTGCACGGTGCACAATTGTAAATTGTTTGCCCGGCCAACTGAACTCAATGTGACACGTACTAGTTTGCTTGTCTACTGATGCTTCGTTTTTTAAACCAAACAAGACTAATTTGGTTACCGAAGCGTTTGAACAGATATATGATATATCGGAAACCGATTATTGCCCGCAAAGTTAGTGTGACCTGATATTTTAGGTTGTAAAGAACTTTGACCCTGCCCTTGTTTCAGATTATAGAGCTATGTTACTCCGCACCGAATGATTTACGATTTCAAAACCGACAAGAAATATTCAGCAGCTAACTATAGGCTGGGTGTAGCTTTGGAGCTATAGATTTTTCATCAATGGTGATACATAGAATTGTAACTTGAGCTTCCTTACCTGTTTATTGGTGCCCACTCGCTCCTGTTCGATCAGACGAAGTCTGTTACATTAGGCCACCAAATGTAGGCTGAATTAGAGCCAGAAAGGCGGTAAATTCAGCCGGAGCTCGAGAATAATTTGTAAAGTTACCAATGTATGTTTTGGAGAACAAAATATCTTGCACTCCTGAAACGTGCTAACATGTTTTAAACAAGTTTCAAAAGTACTTCGAACAAATGATCCATACCTGTCGACCAGTTCTTTATCGGACTTACTCAGCATATCATTACTGTCAGCAGCTCTCTCACATTCGGTGAAGATTTTAGCGGATTTAAAGAGGATGAAAAAACTGTTTACCATCATAATTAAATTTTCGGATTTGCTGAAATAAAGTGTTATCTGCAGTTAGGAAGGAGACGATGTCAAAACCATCCTAATTTTGTACCACCCCTCATCAGTATTATAAACATTGAATTTAAGTTATACACCACTGTTAGGAAAAGGTTTTCTTCATCATTGAGTATTAGACTCCAATCTTGCCTCTCATTTTTGTAAAAAAATAAAATAGAAACTATGCAACTAACAGTAAAAGCAATCACAGCCGGCTTAAATCGGGTGACAAAGAGCGATGACGGAGTCCCGTAGGGAGGAGTCTACATATTGAAGACAACAACGTGCAAACGGTGACTGAAAGTGTCGGAGAAAAGGCTGTCTGCGCCAAAAATCTATTGTGATTGCTCGCTGTGTGAATTGGATATATGTACTCACATTGAAGGTTTGGTTCTCTCGGCATTTGAACGAGTTACGCCCTTGGTTTCAATACGTCATCGAGATCACTGCAAAAAACAAAAGAGCAGTGTTGTCGCATGAAAAACATTGGAGAATTTCGTTATCATTTGTTATGGCGATGGTTTGACTGATATGGAAAACTTTGTAGAAGGGCTAGTGAAAACAAAATATGCATTTTCCAAGGTGCTGCCAACTGGCTACGGCAAGTACAGTGTCTTTCATTTCCGAATCAACTGTTGCCAACGTCATATAGCGAGTGTGCTGAAAGAGGACAGACCGATCACTTTGAAACATCTAACCGTTGAACTGTACATTTTTTTGACTGATATAAAAAGATACAAAGTGATTATACTGGGCCTGTTTGATGTAGCAGGTTAAACGCACACGTTTTGCTACAAAAAATAAATAATGAATTACCTCCTTATTTTCTAAATGTTTCCAAATGTATTGTTTTGCCGCCCCAACTCTATTTTAAACTATATGTCACCAGTGATTGATTGCATGGTTGTTTTCGTTTTTGTTTTTACGACAATATACCAAAACTATGATTGGTATCGCATACGGTACCCACCATTCTATAAATGCATGAATGATGGGGAAACTCAAGTATTTGTTTAAATCGTGCCGTTAACAGGGATTGGAAATGTATAAAGACACCACTTCAGTCCAAGGATCTTGGTTGGTTTTCAATGGAACATACCTGTCAACCTGTGTCTCTTAATTCTCTCATTACGAGAAAGGACTTGTTCCATAAACTCTGCAAGTAAGGAAAATTTTAGAACTAGAAATGACTTGACGAGAAATGACTTTTTCCATAAAACTCTGCAAGTAAGGAAAATTTTAGAACTAGCAATGTTTTGCAACACTAATTTATAGTCGAATTTTTATCTAAGAAATGAACAGTTCGTTTCTTCATTTGAAGAAACAAGAAAACAACCGCAGTTCTTATGAGTAAGTGACATAAAGCTAAAGGATATTATCAGGCGCGCGCTTAGAGGTACGAATTTATTTTTGTGTGTTGCAGCATAACTAGCCATCACACTCTTAATCTATATCAGAGATCAGTTATAAAGTTTGATAAAATAACAGAAATAACCGTAAGCGTACAAAATTCCATTACCCGCTTGCTGACTGCTGAAAGCCACCAGAAAATATGAAAAAAAACCACAGCTGTACTTAGAAATTAACATTGCCTACCTATGTCTACCCATATTGACTTCAAAATACTTCTTGTTTTTAAAGCACTAAATGGCGTAGTTCCTCTGCATCTAAACCAGCTGTTAAAACCGTACCATTTAAATAAAGACTCCTAAGATCTTCTGAGAAAAAACTACCAGTGGAACCTAAATGCAATCTGAAATCATATAGACACAGGTCGTTCTCTCATAGGACTCCTGCACTGTGGAACGTATTGCCGGACGCGTCATATTATAGACAGGCGGAATGCTAAGAGACGTTCAAGTCTTTACCGAAAATCCATGTTTTTAGGCTATGTATTTTTTTTTTTTTCAGCGAGACATACTAGGCTAGGACATCTATTCGAAGTTCCTATTTTCAAATATTTCCAAAAATGATTGCTTGCTTCCTCCAGAATATGCAGAATAGATGTTTCAGGGAGTGTAGTTTGCCAACATTTCCCGGGGGAGTATGCCCGAGGCCCCCCTAGATGCTCACGCCTTCGGCGCACGCGCGATAATATCTTCTCATCCCCTTCCCCCTCCTTCTCTCCCCCGTCCTTTCCCCCAATTAAAGGGACGTTCTACTCCAAAACTATTTATATTTAAGAGCATCTGTTTGGGATTTCAGAAATGTAATTTTTGGGGCGATTTTCGAGCCGCATCCTTAAAGTTACAGTATACCTTCAGGGCTGTTTTGCGTCAAAACGATACAGTGCATCTGTACTAAACCGGAGATAACTAAACCCAGATATTAAATTAAAGCTTATAGAGCTGGCTTTCGAACTATATTAAAAAAATTGAATCAAAATGAATCTTTAGATTTTGTAGTTTCTCCAAAAACGAACGACAAAATCGCCTTTGGAAGGTTACAAGTCCATGCAAGCGATTATTGATATTTAATGATTTAAACGGCGGCGTGGTTGGCGCAGTGGTAAGATCTCTGCCTTCTAACCACAAGGTCCCAGATTCGATCCCCGGTTCAGACTAGTGTTGAACATTTGTGCGACCTTCTTTTCCGCCAAAGTTGACTCAGCTTTCCATCCTCCCGAGGTCGGGAAAATGAGTACCAGCTTCTGCTGGGGGCTAACCTGCGATGGATTAGTGTCCCGTCCAGGGAGAGTCAATGACTCTCATCCGCTTAACACTACTGAAACCGGAGATAAGCACCAGCACCAATGGCCACTTGGCTCGTAAAACGATTTAGCTTCAGTTCAGTAACAAGGTTATTAAAAGTTAATGTATTGAGATATTCATGGTTAAATGTAAAACCAAGATTACCGGAACCAGTGTTAATAAAGAATTAGGCTTTAGTTTTCACTGACCTGTTTCTTTGTGATCATCTCATACGTCCAAAATCGGTTTTTCCAGTTTCCACGATTTTGTTCATCTGGTTCAGCAACATTGATTCCTGATTTAATTGTGAATAAAATACAGGAATTGTTAACGAAATCATTTGATAGACCTTTTCCGAATTGGGCTCCATTGCTCACAAACAAAACCTTCACTATCAGAGGGCAAGAAAAAAATAGAAAGAGAAAAACTTATTGACCCTCGAATTCCCAGCTCTAGAGCTAATATCTTCGAGCACACACACAAACTACGACATAATTAAGAATCCGAACTGGCACGAGGCAGACCAGTTGGCTATTTACAAAGCGTGGTCGATTGGATTTACCCAACTAGAGGTCAGATCGGGACTTGAACCCTGGTCAACCGCATTCAAGTCCGGCGCCCTGACAACTAGGCCACGCTTGCCTCCAAGAACTAACTTCTGATACATTCACTATATCTTAAGAACCTCTACTCCACCAGATGCTATTTTGTTTGTGAGCTGTGAAGCATCATTCTGCAATGGCCTATTTAATATTGAAGGAAAGATGTTAAAATCAAATGCTTATTCGATCGGTACCAAAGCGTTATAAATGAATTCAAAATATCGTATACAGTGTAAAAATGAATGAAATATATAATTATGGGTTTATCACAGTCTTCGTTTTTTTACAAACATATCTATGCATATGTGATATATTTCAGTTCTTCACTAAATCTTGTCAGAATTGTGATTCAACCGTTGCTGTTTATTAAAGTGTATATATGACATACTGTTTTTTTAATTAATTGCTTTCTTTATTCTGTGATGCAACGACAAATTTTAACGTGTCACATATAGAACCATGTATTCGTTTTTCAACAAAGTGCCTCAGTCTATAAAAACGGAAATACTAACGTACCGAAAAATACGTGAAGGTCTTCCGATTCCATCTTCAGAACATCATTTAACACTGCTTTGGCAAAACTATGACAAGCCTAAAAAAATGGAAGATGGAAGAAGTGATGCTATACCATATCCTGTTTTGACTGTTGCATACAGGAAGCAGAAAGAAACCTTTTGTCATATCCTACCGATCTATGAGCCTTCAAATGCTCCATCGGAGCCGGTTTCGGTAAACATGGAAACCTTTGTCTCAAACTGCCATTCAAGGACTGCTGGACTTCAATAACAATAACTGAAACTCTCACTATATTTTATAACGTCAGATGTGAGCCTACAGATGCAGCCACAGAATGTGACATTTTACTGTTCCTGTTTGTTAGTTGTGCTGTGCCGATGAGGACAAAATAGCTACATACCTGCCCATAGCAAAAATTAACAATAAGGTTCACTTTTATTTAAGAGTAGATTCAAGGAGTAATGCCCACTACCCATGTGGTCTTAGTCTAAGCCAGGCTTAGTTCCCAGTAATAGTGGCTGCATGTTATTATTAGAGACCTTTTGATCTGACTACGAGTACGAGTACAAGATTTTAACAGTGCGCACGCTTCTACAAACAAACTCGTTGTCGACAGGACGAGATTTCCAGCAAAAGTTGTCCGCTCGGCAACGAGTTTGCTGGTAAATGCACGCAAACTCTTAAAATCTAAAGGTCTCTATTAGTACGCAAGTGCAGTACTGGTGATGTTAATCTTCTCAGCCACATCCCACAACCTTTACTCTTAAGCTTCACTTGATACTTCACCAGACCCTGTTTGATATGTAGCTGAACTGTGATGTGCTGACGAGACTCAAAGAGAGCAAAACCATTGTCCAAAGGCTCACTTTTATATAAGGTGCAATGGGTAATACCTGCTACCCACGTGACCTTACTGCCCAGTAATAGTAGTTGAACAGTATCATTAGCATGCACGTGCATAGGGTTCACAGTAGAAGCTGGCAACCGGTGGAATACACCATTTTGCTAATGTTAATTAATTTTTGCTAGATCCATTCCTCTGTGGGGACAAAAAGTGATGTTTATGCTGAATTTAATGAGCCCAAATTTGACCGAGTAATGACTTTTTTCCCCCACAAGGGAATGGACGGAGCAGATAATGGTGTATTCCACCGGCTGTTCAGACAAAAGCAGCTGCCTGTAGTAGCTGTAAAATTTCTCTGTAAATGTGCATGTCAAAATTAATAAATTATGGCCACCTGTTGACAGATTTCGGCAGCCTGTTGAAATTCGTACTGAGAACCCTGACATGCAGAACTTTTAATTTTAGGGATAAAACATGATTGGCTGAAAAATTACTTGTCATTCTGATGAGTTTTTTATACGTTTGGTGACACACCAAGAACCTTGGTTAACACTGTTCCAAGAAATGCTGTATATGTAGATTTTGTTTCTAAATCTGCAACACTACATGCAACAATTACTTATGTGGCAATGGACGCTATATGGTTGAAAGAAACATTGAATTATGTATGTGTTTGTGGTTCTGGTTCAATATCCTGAAGAAATTTTTTGTTTCAAACACGTTTGTAATTCGAAAACTTCCTCGCAATATTTATTCATGGGATAGAGATGTTGATTAAAAACAATATCACCACCATCATCTCTGAGGCCATTGATCACCATCATCATCCTTGACGCCATCAGTATCATTATCCTTGATGCCATCACGATCATCATTCTTGATGCCATCACGATAATCACCCTTGATGTCATCACCATCATCCTTGACGCCATCACTATCAACACCCTTGATGTCCTCACCATTATCATCCTTAAAGCCATCACCATCATCCTTGATGCCATCACGATCATCATCCTTGATGCCATCACAATCATCACCCTTGATGCCATCACGATCGTCATCCTTGATGTCCTCGCCATCATCATCCTTAAAGCCATCACGATCATCCTTGATACCATCACGATCATCATCCTTGATGCCATTACGATCATCATCCTTGATGCCACCACCATCATCATCCTTGACGCCATCGCCATCACCAACCTTGATGCCATTACCATCAACATCCTTGGTGCCATTACCATCAACATCCTTGGTGCCATTACCATCAACATCCTTGGTGCCATCACGATCATCACCCTTGATGTCATCACCATCATCCTTGACGCCATCACTATCAACACCCTTGATGTCCTCACCATCATCATCCTTAAAGCCATCACCATCATCCTTGATGCCATCACCATCATCATTCTTGACGCCATCACTATCAACACCCTTAATGCCACCACCATCATCATCCTTGACGCCATCACCGTCATCATCCTCGACACCATCATTATCATCATCCTTGACGCCATCACCATCATCATCCTTGAATTGATGCCATTACCATCAACATCCTTGGTGCAATCACTATCATCATGCATCCTGAACACCATCATCATTCTTGAAGCCATCACTATCAACACCTTGATGTCCTCACCATCATCATCCTTAAAGCCATCACCATCATCCTTGATGCCATCATTATCATCCTAGACACCATCGACATCATCTACCTTGACGTGGTCAACACCATCCTAGACGCCATTAATATCATCTTTACTATTATAATCTACTATTTGCTGCAGAGAAGTCACACGTTCGTGAGGTGTTGAAACTGAATGGTTACAACGACAATTTCATAGATCGAGCCTGTAAAACCAAGGACAAGTCGCCAGATTCGCAGAAAGAAGAACATTCAGAGAAAAAAGGATTCGTGGTTTTGCCCTACATACAAGGTGTGTCTGAGAGAATTAAAAGGTCACTAAACGCACACAACATTCAGACCACGTGCAAGCCACACCAGACCCTGGCGTCAATATTCCGGAAACCGAAAGACAGGCCGCCCAAAGACAGAATTCCGGGAATAGTATACAAAGTAAAATGCAAGGACTGCTCTTTCACATATGTCGGGGAGAGCAAACGGAGCTGGCGCTCACGTTCCGCGGAACACAACCCAGCACGAGCGGCAAGCAGAGAATCGGCAATACGTCACCATGCCATAACCACT
>JAODFW020938188.1:0-11014 GCA_027575235.2 Palythoa mutuki
GTTAATTCTATAACAAGCAGAAGTTTTTAATTTCGATTCATGATTGTGGCAAAAAAAACTCAAAATGTATTTTTGTAATTTTAAATGATTTTTTCCGGCTTTTTTTTTACTTTAGAGTTCGCATTAATTTTGCAAAAACTAGCTTTGCAAATGATAGTTTAAATTCTTTTTACTGATATTGCAGCTCTAACAGCAAAAGATAAAAACCCCGTTTACACGAAAACGTTTTTTTGACACGTTCTCCTTCATGAGGAAAAGTTGTATACGTGCAGACGATGAACAAGTTATTTTCTCTATTTCAACAACCTGTGCCCACAATACTTTGAAAACTAATCTCATTAATATTCAATGCCACATTTTTCTTGTCGTCTTCTTACACTAACAAATTTCTTCCTTGACAAGGAAAAGCTAGCACACCACCTTTT
Source organism: Palythoa mutuki (assembly GCA_027575235.2). Lineage (NCBI taxonomy): Eukaryota > Metazoa > Cnidaria > Anthozoa > Zoantharia > Sphenopidae > Palythoa > Palythoa mutuki. The sequence goes on from JAODFW020938188.1 coordinate 426, forward strand.
TCTTGGCAAGGGAAAATTGTCAATTTCACCCTATTTTCATTAGCAATTTTTTCTTTGTCAAGAGAAAATTGCTTGTATTAACGAAGTCAAACTTAAATTGAGGTAGATTGGCACACGAACCATTGGACGTAACACCGTACTTGTGGTTCTTAAGTGAAGTGGCTGCATCAGACGTTGCTGTCTTTGGATAAGTGGTAAATACTTCCAAACCCTTCTGTTAATACAGACTATTTTCTCTAGTTTTTAAATTTTTGATATTGTTCTGGCAAATTACGAAACACAACACGAACTGTTTTAACAAATCAGAGTAAAATCGGTTTTGCGGATAAAAGTCTTTAAGAAACACTTACTTTTCGGCTCTACTTTTGGTTGCCTTCATCAGAACAGTATTTACACTAACTAGTTTTATGTCAGTAACCATATATAGATCTGAAAAAATGATCTTTTCTTGCATTCATAACACAGTTATTTTTAGAATTTCTTGTTTTGTTGACAAGTTTTTCATAGCATAGAGAATCCTGAAGTAATTATGGTTTAGCAAAAAGAACCGAACGTATATTGTTAGTTTCTTGCATCCTTCCACGCAAGCAATAAAATCCCGAGCGACTAATCGTACAAACAATCTCTGTTAATAAGTTTTTCAAAAGTAGTACATTAATCATTATGTTTCTTCTATATAGATAAATAATTTGATTAAATCAGGTAACTAAAATCAGTTAGAGGTCTAAATGAATGTCACTATAGTATAGTGAGTTTAAAAGAACAAATATATATGTGTTAAATAAGGAACATATAAAAACATGCCTATGTAAATTTTCCAAAAGTTTATACCATACAATCAGTCAGATTTCGGTTTTCATTTTCAGTGTTTTTTTGTGTGTGGATTAAATAACTAAATTTCACATTATTTTTAAACTTTGTTTTCAAACAGCGCTTAGCTTCAACTTTGATGTCGCCCACTCAGTCTAGTTACCCTAAACAGAAATTTACTTGGCCACGTGCTGCACAGCTGAGGCTTCAAAATCGAAAATCTCTCACCGAAACGTGGATTGAATTATAATTCAAAGATGAAAGAACTTTACTAATCGATCAAGTTGTCAACAGTGTTTATTTTAAAAGGTGGTAGAAAAAAATCATCGAATCTTGTAGCATTCGTGTCAGTAAATTTATGAACTGCGCGACTTTTTTTATAGTCTTCGACAGCTTATAGTTGGATAACCAGTAAGATATCGATTAGTTTATATCTGAGTGAGTCACTGCATATCTGAATTCCACAATCTGGTTTCTGCGCTTCGCGTACTATCCACGAGTTAAAAAAGCACTTAAATTTGAAACTGCTTTTTGAAAGCTTGTAAAACAGTATATATGAAAAACCCTAAAAGTGTAAAAAGCTTGTGGCGTCGTAATCATCGAGTATGGCGAAAAAGAGGGTGTGTAAGCGGGAGAAAGCTATATATCAGTAAACCTGTTGGACAGTTACACATATTTAGTAGAGATCTGTGCTGTAATTTGATTGACTACCGTACTCGGCTATCTATCAGATGTTAGTAGAAATCTAGTCACTATCTATCACAAATGCTGTAATCTGAAATCGCTATCCATCAGGTGTTCTATAATAATCCAATTTATTCTCCCATTTTGATTGGCTCTCGCCTATGATCTATTAGAGGACAGACGCACGATTGACGTTACCATTACAAAATTTTTTATTTAATTATATAAAACAAATAGATTCTATGTTTTTGTGCGTCTGTTCAGTAATAGATCATAGAGGACGTCAAACTGTGATAAGAACATCAGTGACACACTCGGCTATCGCCTCGTGTGCCACTTTTTTGTTCTTTCCACAGTTTGACGTCAGCTATGATCTATTCCGGAACAGACGCACGCAAACATGGAATCTATTTGTTAAATAGATGGTGCCTGTGAGATCCAATATGGCGCCCTACAGTTCCAGATTTTCAATCAGTTTTGAAGGAGATTTGAAGCTTCTAATTGACAAAACAATTTAAGATAAAACAAAGGTACCAACAAAATACGGTGTAAACATTTTCGAAGTTAAGAAAAAAATAGCTTTGAAGCATTAATTTAAACAAGTTTCACTCGACAGACTGCCAAGCACATATGAACGCAAAAACTGTTTATCATCAATATTGATTGCTTGATTAAATTAGTATTTCGTTTATCAGATATTACTGCAGTTCTGTTGTTTATTCTCCAGAGATTTCTACAAAAAAAATTAGGATACTCGCTCTTAATACACCATTTTGCTATTGTAAAGTTTGGCTAGATTCATTCATTTGTGGGGGCAAAAAATGATGTTCATGCTAAAGTAATGAGCCCAAATTTGACCGAGTAATGACTTTTTGTCCCCACAAGAGAGTGGATCTAGGAAAAATTTGCATAATAGCAAAATGGTCTCTTTATATCAGCAATTGATAGGTAGCGTCTGTGAGATCCAATGTGGCGCCCTACAGTTCCCAATTTTCAATCATTTTCAAGGACAATTTAAAGCTTCTAATTGACAAAACAATTCCAGATAAAACAAAACCAGCAACAAAATATAGTGTGAAAATTTTCGAAGGTTAAAAAAATCAATCTGAAGTAATAATCTACACAAGTTTCACTCGACAGACTGCCGCATATATGTGCACGCGAAAACTGTTTATCATCAATATTGATTGCTTGAAGAAATTAAATCTTTTTCTATCAAAAATTATTGTAGTCCTGTTGTTTCTTCGCGATAGATTTCTACTAAGACAATTAGAATACTGGCACTTAATTTCTATCAGCAATTGATAGAATGACTCGGGCTTTGCCTTCGTCACTCTATCAGCTGATAGAAATTGCGAGCTCGTATTCTAATTGTTAAACAGACTGTTAGGGATAAGTTAGAAAGTATCTGGTAGGGTGGACCGGAGGAAATTTTTCAAAATTTTCAAAAAATTTCGTGGCCCACCCCACAGGATCCAGAAGATCTCGCGGCCAACTGATGTATGGTAACACTATCATGGCTCACCCTGATACAAATTTTGCTCTCAACTGATGTAGTCGATTGGATGTAGAATGTTGAAGAAACAGAAAATGTTTTCTGTTTTTGCATAGCCTGATAGAAATTTTGTAATACTACTATATATGTTTCATGGTTCACCCATTTAACATGAAAAATGTTTAATGGCCCAACCATATCACGTATAATTTTATGCCCGCCCATTTTCCTCCGGCCAACGCCAGCAGGTACTTTCTGGCCAGCTAGTCCCTTAAACGTCTCGTCTTGATTTTAACATACATATTAACAATACAATACAACACAATCAATACAATACAACACAATATTAAGACTCCCCAGAAGAGCCTTTCAGAGCAACTTTGCACTTTGCACATAGGAAAAAAAAGCTGACCTATAATTTGATGACCTAATTATTTACTTGGTCAGCACACTCTTGTATGAGTGGCTCCCTCTTCAGAAACTACTTGCAATAAAATGGCACCAATAAAACGGTTCTAAAAAAACCCGACCAACAATATTAATTTTTTTTTAGCTTAATACTGTCTCTTCAACCTCTAGTAGTTTCCTCTTTCGGACTCGGGATGATAAAAACTACTACATATTATTCTGAAAATCATAATATATGCATAACTTGCTTTGTTATACCTGGCAAAAAAAAAAAACAACAGCTTAAGGTTATGAAATATTTTGAAAGATTATAGAAAAAATTTCATCTGAGCAATAATAACTGAATCACTGAAGGTAATATAAATACAATACATTTCGAACATTTCGTTCAACTTTAGAAAGAGGCATTCTATTGTGTCTCTTTAGAGCAATAATTGAAACAGAAAAACTTCTGGATAATTTAGAGGCACCGACGGTAGTTTATGGCTGCTGTTTAATAAATACCTACGTCTCGAGTCGTGTTTTCAATTCCTGCTCGGGGCGTCCATTTTTTTCCCGCATTTGTTGTTTATATTTCCTCAGCCGAGTACTGTACTGACTTCTCTCTCAAGGTGGACGAAATAATCAAACAGTTTCCTTATAAAGGGTGCATTTCGAATTACGCAGAAAAATGAATTTATTGCAATGAGAAAGAACTCATGCTTAATTGTCAGCTTGATACAGAATACGAACTTTTATTAGTTCAATACCCGACCAACTTTGCGCCAGCCGCTTTGCTCATGCAACCCAGAAAAGGAAAAAAAATATTTAGGCCAATCTCCGTCGCTTTAGTGACTGTTATGCTGGTTTTCACTTTTGTCAGAACTATAAAACCAATTTATTCTAGCAGTATAGGCAACATTACTATTACAGACATTTTACTTTAGTTGTATGAATCTTTAACTTCATGTGGTTTCTAATGCTGCGATATTGTTACACTGAATTTATCAGTGCGAGGTCTCGGGACTAAACTAATTTCTTGTACGAAATTATCTGATAATGCTCAATCTTCGTACATTAACTGATTTTATTGAAATCGGACGGAACAAAACGTAAAACAAAAGAGTAGAAGTAAGATAAATTTCATCCTACGGAAGTTATCTTTTCAAGTATACATGTTATAAAAAATTGTAGTAGATTATGACGAATATCTGTAATTATCATTTTAAAAGGTGGATTAAGTGTTTACTAAAATGAAGTATATATTGATTAGATGTTGAAGGAGTTTTCAAATGAAAGACAATGGTTTCGTGAAAGTCGTAAGACAACTTAGATATTGCTGCTGCTTCCGTTTAAATGGAATCGTTTCAGGAAGCGAAACTCGTATAATGTAAGGATCACTGCGGCCCGAAATTAACGTTCGCGTGATGGTGCATGTGCTGTTAGCACGGCCGTTGTACACTGTACACTGTCACTGATTACATAAATACTCAACACTACAGAGACAACTTTTTCTTGTTTTTGGTTTGTGTGAAACTAACATTCCCTTCTTCATCCTCTTTTTACACTTAATTCCGGGATTTCAAGAAATTAGAGTTCATCAGACATCTATCCTCCATTGAATTACTGTTATATCATCCGTCACGTCATGGTTGAGTTACTTCAATCTGTCACAGAATACACAGTCTCACTGAACACCGCTCGTCCTCTTTCTAGCCCAGCGACCAATACTGCCAGGTTTAAATTGATTCTGAAGTGCGGGATTCACAAATGACATGTGTCAGTACAATATTGGTAGAAGTTTCAAAGTAAAGACGACAACTTTTAACCTTGACGGTTAATTTTCATTATGTTTGGGCATGATCAGTGTGAATGTACAATGATTTGAGAAGTTGGTTTAAAATTAAATAACCTATATGCACGTGAAAAGGTAGGCAAAGAAAGCAACATCTATATACAGATTGAGAAAGGTTTGCCTGCGTCACTTGTTGATTTAACACAGAGTTTAGGTTTTAGCTATTTAGCCAAGTATTTGTTAAACTTGTAGGATATTTAAACCATTTTCTCAAATCATTGTGCATTCATACTGATTATGGCAAAAGTAACGCCGAAACATGTCTGAAAATAACCCATCAAGGTTATCTGTTATGTTGGTAAAAGTTTACTATTACTTTCATCATCTTCAACCGCAAGAACAGCTCTTGCCTATTGCGTCCTTCCGGTCTGTGTAATGTCTTTATGCAGGACAAAACTTATACGTATTATAAAAAATTATAGCAACAGGAAGGTTTTTTGAACATCAAGATTGTCTCTTCTTCAGTTGCCTTATTTTAAAATACCTAAAAAGCAAAGAAAAATTTCACAAAGCTGAGTGGGAAATTTTTTGTCTTTGTATAAAACGCCTTGGCACGTTCACTTTTGTTACATCCCAATTAAATGAGTTACCAAAAAAACACTCAAGAAGAAGGAAAAACGTCAACTGAATAAATTAAACAACATAATTATTTCAGTCAAAGGGCCAACTTCAGTGTTTCAGCACAAGCTGGTTAAACCGCACTTCATATAGATTCTAAACAGGAAAACACTATTATTGATATGGGCAGAGTATTTTTCTTTATATATCTGGGCAAATACACGGGATCCTTTCATTAATACTTGTTCATTTCTCCATATCATACTAGTCGACAGGACGTGGAATCGTGTGACCGAACCAGTGAATAGAGCAACTTGGGTTAAAAGGTATTTATTTCAAAACAATCTTTATAAATCGAAAGCTTTGAGGCAGTAAATTTAAGCCAAGTTGTAAAAAAGATTTCTTTGAACTAACCTGGATTAAAATTTTAACTCTGCATGTATTTCTCTTTATAACCTTGAAAAGAGGGATGTGGGTTAAAATTTCGGAATTAAAATTTTGTTTTCTTTATAGAAAATCTAAAACTGTACTTCATAAGCACGGTAAACATTCCCTTGATAACTGAGAAATTACTCCATGAAGTTCTACATCTACTTAACCCAGGGTTTAAGCTAATCAGTTTTGTATCAACCCAGCCCTGACATACAAGTGCCATGATCCCGATATTACTTTGGGCCAACTGAATACTCTGTCCTCGTTGCATTACAGTATAGACATAATCTTCATTATCAAGCAGACTTGCCAACCCTCCCGGTTTTATACCGGAAGATCTAGACTCTCGGTTTTTTCTCTTTTCTTCGGGCAACCCGCCTAAGACCTGAAATCTCCCGGGTATTTTCAAGATTCAGACACAAAGCGAAAAAAAGGGTGAATTCTATTTCTACTATTTTATCCCTGCTAATGTGTTGTCAGTTATCATTGATTTCAGTTACATCCCGTATGATATTATATTGGGGACTTTGGGAAAATGTGTTTCAGTCTGCATTCCTGCTTTCAATTTTTTTTATTTCTTCCAGCGTGTTATCTAGCATTTACTAATTTTTTTTAGTATTCTGTGTTGATAGGGCGTTGTTTGAATTCTTTAAGTTTGACTTAAAAATTGTCTTTGAGGAGCATGTGTTAAATCTCCAGATTTTTTGCAGTTCGCCTGCACTGAGATCTTCAGCTCTGAGGAGTTGGCCGGGCAGGTGTGATCAACGATTTTAGGTAAGTATAACGATCAGTAAACCCGCTGACTAAAACTACACATACCTAAAACAAGAAAACCTGTATCTTGTGAATTAGCCGCTAGATATTTTATCCCGGCCGTACGTACACGTGCAAAATTAAAGAAATATCACCTAGGCTGCCTGTCTTAATATCTCAGCTACAATATTAGGCCAATTTATATAGAAAAAGAAATATGGGACAAAGACTTGGATGATAAGTGGAATAAGTCAAGATTTCTCAGATGTCTCCCAAACCACACTTAACAACAAAGAATTTGCAGCAAAAGCAGAAATAGCCATGCCTACCAGAAACTGCAAAACTTCAAATCACATTTTTGGTTTACTTCGATGATTATACTATTAATTATACTTAGCGTTCATTTATATCATTATTTAGTTCCTCTTTCTCAGCATTACTTGTAAAATTTAGCTTTCTTTTTGCTCTGTCTGTGTATTTTTATTAATTTATAAGAAAATGAAAGATAAAACGAAACTGTACATGCCAACAGTATACTTTAATGCCGTACTTTCAGTTTTAAGGGACCTACAGTTACAGTATAAATGTTGAGCACTGATCAATGTTAAATGTTATTATATTAATTCATCAACATTGATTTTTCTCCGGTTTTCAACATTGGTTTTTCTCCGGTTTTCCTATACATAATCGATACCATGCTATCGTTTGAGGGCCACTGTAATTCGTCTGTGGACTATAGATAATGCTCTACGTGTCACCAATTCATTGGCTACCTCGGAACCTTTTTAATAAAAAAGAAAATTATTGTAACAAAAATAAAAGTGTAATAAGAAAAAAAAGTGTGAAAGCAAGATGGCAAACAAAATGTTTCTAATAAGCCTGACTGCCACTTTTGAAAATGAAGACATACAGCGTAATTCAATTAAGAAGTGCCGAAAATCTCCGTTGTGATAATTTAGGACTGATTTATACTACTTACAATGTGATAATTTGGGATTCGTATTAACGTGGCTTAATACATATATATTGGTCGATAAATTTTTCACTTCTCAAAGCTAACGTTGTACCACAAACTCTAAAAATAGCTGCTTAAAATATCTGTAAATAAATGTTTGTATATATAGGCTCACGTTCCTCCGTTATATAGAATAGCCACAAAACCAAAACGAAAGAACAAGTTAGAATGATCTCAAATATTTAGGGTTCAACATCGCCCAAAAAATTTAAGAACGATAGATTAACAGTGTCACGGCACTTCAAACTTTCGAATCCGGTTTGAACCATACGTTCTTAGATTTGCTTTATTTTGTTCATTCCGTGACTACATATAAGGTCAACAAACGGTTTCTGCCATTTTAACTATAGTTTACTCATCTAAATTAGTTGAATTGATGTATTCTATCTATATCGAAAATGCAGAGAGAGTTTCAATATTCTGAATGTTATAATATATGTATGAAGGCATATATAATTTATCCTTGAAATATTTTGATTTGTGGTCTTTTCATTCTTTTGTTTCTAAATGGTAAAAAATAGCTAAACTTATTACGGATTAGAATTCACTCCTCATGCAACTGACCTCACAGAGAGAAAAACACTTCAGCTTTTTAATCTTAATTATAATGATAATATATAATTTCAGCCACGTTACTGGGACGTCTCACACTATTTCTCGGAAGCAATGCTAAGGCTTGGCTCATAAGTTGGATTATTAAATTAAATTAAAGTATAACTTAGCTAAAACCTCGTACTTTAATTTTATTACATTGTCAAAGATAAAGATAAATTAAAACTAGGATTACAGTAAAGACTGCAAAACAAGGGTTCAGGTTTAGCTAGGGTACTAGGGTGTTACAAAACGTTTCCTCGCGCTTTGAAAGCCTTTGACAGCTGCTTCCCAATAACTCGAACACGAGGCCTGCTGTATTTTCGTGTGTTCTCTATTGCCACTTCACACACACACACCGACACACACATCAACGCATGGGCACCCACCCACACACACACATACTAATTAAATTACACTTTGAATACTTTCTATATAAAAGGTATTTACACCAAATTGAATGTACGCGGAAAATTTTAACGAACTGAAAATCAATTTCCTTTCAACTATCTATTACGCCTTAGTTATTATGATATAATTCTTTTACCAGCTAACACGCAGACCTCGCCGTAAACTGATATTCTAATATCGGCTTGTACTTCCCTTGTATTCAGTTACATACAATAGCTGGCGCGTGTTCCATTGTTTAAAGATCAGGGCTGAACTGTTCAGAAGCCGGTTAACAGTTTAACCCTGGGTTGAGCCAAAATATAAGCAGCAATTTCTTCTCAAAGGAGACTGAGATGTACGGTTCTTATACAATACTATTTAGATTTTTCAAGGAAAAAGAACGTTAATCCCAAATTTAGAGTTCAAATAAGTCTCCATATGGTTAAAAACAGAACATGGGTTAGACCTAAACCATGGATTAGTTAGCCAACTTTTAAACAACTGCGCCCAGCTTATACTTATTCCAGAATACACAATCACAGTAGTCGGAGTATAAATTCAAGCTAAAATTTATCAAGGGAGTACGTTGCACACATTGCGAGAATAAAAGAGTTCCTGCATGTGTCTGTCGGTTTTGAACCGAGGCAAGGAAAAGTTCCTCTGGCGCCTGAACATATACTTCGGGTTTTTAACAGGTGGCAGGAGGCTACTAAGCTTATAACTTGGGTCACTCACAATAGACGAGAAAAACCGAGTACAAAGATGAAATAACACTGACTTCTGGAGGGAAAATTGTTTACTTGTGGCCCGAATATCATCATTTCCGCTGGTCTAAAGCAATGAGTTGAAAAATCTTTGGATCATAAGAAGCAAATGAAGGCAAAATTCTCTTGCTGTACTTGCAAAAACGATTTCCCGAAATTTTAGGTTACTTTTAGTGAACTTTCATAGGTTTCAGAAGGTATAGTGATCATTAAAACATCAAATAGTATCTCCAAGCTATTTTAGTTTTGTATGCAAGTGAAAACTGTTTTTAATTGTGTCTTTTTTTCTGTCTGCAGGCTTCAAAAAGTGTCAGCGAGCGACGAAAACTAAAATGCTAGGGCGGTAAGGATTCTATGCCTGGTTTAATCCTCCAATCATTTTCCTAACTAAAAACAAATTTTAACGTTTTGCCGAATTGATTAAAAGAAGCTTGTAACATTTTTGTTCTATAACCAGTATCAAGTAACTCTTGGATACCATTTTGTACACGTGCCAATTTACTGCCGTTACAATATATTACTGTGTTCGCAGGCTCTTGTGTTTTCTGTTGGTTGGAATGGTGATGAGACATGCGCAGTGCAGTGAGTTGACTGACGAGAATGTAGACTCATTCCAGGCAAGTGAAAGAACAGCGAACACAGAAAACACATTTGAGAAGGTTTGTTCTGGTTCAAAGTAAAAGGGGATAGTGCTTTTTCCTTAATTTTAAAGCTCCTACGTTGATATGCAAAACTGAAAATCATAAAAGTAAAGATATCAGTGTTGGCTTGTAAAGGAATTTCTTTTCGACTAGCAGCATTTTCTCAACAAAATAAAAAATCTTTAAAAAATGAAGATAGAAATTGATATCTACT
>JAODFW020938273.1:0-11013 GCA_027575235.2 Palythoa mutuki
GGCCTCGGGTCGAGACATTTGAACCGTGGTTGCCCGTGATCGGGCCATTTGAAATATTCGGGGCCATGCTCAAAAAAACATTGAATAAACTACTTTCATGTTTTGTTGCTGGTACGGTAAATGGAAATAGAATGTGGGTGCTTGGTGTAGTTTTGGGCCCCCCATATGGGACATTTGCTCATGACACTCTCTAGGAGGAGGGGATATAAGTGCCATTTAGATCACATTAATACGTCCCTGGGTGGGGAATTTGAAGAAAAATTTGAATTCCCTCCGGCTTAACACTGATTCATAGGTGCATTAAATAATCCCAACAGCACTTACCTAGTGCAATATATTATAGAATTTGTTCATACGTTGGATGACAAGTACGCTAAACAGAGGAAGTTTTGTTTAAAAAAGAATTGTGACTAAATTTTTTGCATTGGCTACCACTTTAAAATATTTCTGAGCCAAGTGGCTACTGGAAAAAAAATTTAATTTCATGCGCTGAAAAGGTTAAAAAATATTCATTTGTTCCAAGTTGGAACACACTGATTTTTAGCAAGGAGCATGGTTGCCGCTATTATTAGTATTAATATATACCTGTACAGAAAGTAACATAATACAGTACTTACCGAAATCTGCTCTGGTTAATATACACTGCATTGGATGATCTGCAGTATGTCGAGTTGTCGTGGCACCATTCTCATAGCACGTCGCACAAAGATCATAGTCATAACAAATGAGGCACTTAAATCGCTTGCCGCGGAAATTGCCTTTACTGCAGGAGTCACAGCTTACCCCTGAAAGTAACAGAAGGTATGTCTAACAAAGTTCATGTTGCAAGAATGTTGTAAGTAAAAATCAAGAGCATTTATAGTAATAATCATAATAACAGTAATAGTAATAATAGTAATAATAATAATAATAATAATAATCAGGCTTGTCAATGAGAAAAACCAGAGACATGCGGCACTTTGCATGCCTTTGCATAGTTGAGGTGTGCATTATCCTCTAGGGTAGAAAAAACACTCTATAAGGAAAGTATTAAAAGGATAGTAAGAGTTATTGCAAAGTCACCATCAACATTCTCTGGATTTATTCTGAAATAAAAACAATTGTACAAGTCAGATTTTTATAAACTAAGCTCTCTGGTGAAGTTTATACTGAAACAGTAACAAAATTTCCTCGTAAAAAAGAGTTTAACAGTAACGTATTAAAGGTCACTTTTCTGCTTTCAACAACTTTTAAAATTTATGTGATCTTCAGAACAAGTGATTTCACATAGTATCTTTTAAAATATATAAAGATGTGCACTAACTGATGTTGAAAAAGATATTTGTCTTTGTTTTATATTTGGGAAAATATCTGCTGAGGCATGCGATAGATAGCATGCCCCAAACTCTTTTAGACGAGTGCAATCGCATGCCTCTCATTGACAAGCCTGAATAAGCCGATCCATGTTGATAACCAGACTTTGATTTCAGTATTTTCAATATAAGGTTCTCCTGTATCAACGTTCTGAATTTTCTGAGCTTAAATGACAAAACACTAAAAACATCATCCCTCAAAAGGAAAATATCACCCGACACACAAACAAACTATTAAATTAATATATAAGAATTTCATTCTTTGCTAGCTTTGTGTGTGTCCAACCTGTATATTAAATCACATAATCCTTCCTATTTTGATTTCATTTTTTTGTTTTCACTGTTGAAATAATATAAATCAATGCCACTGAGTCAGGGAGTCCCAGCTATTTTAGCTTTCTAGTTATTCTGGGGTTTCCTGTAGATGAAACATGTATTTACAAACATATTTATGAATGTATTTATGTATGTATTTATTTATTACTAAGTTTGAAAAATGCAAAATAAAGGCTTGTTGTTATTGTTATAAATGTCGATGTTAACAATTTGGCTGTCATCCAATGACCATCTTCAGAGTATTCTAGCTTAATACAATCAAATGCAAATTTTATCTAATTCAATAATGTTAAGGGTCCTTTAGCCTTGTTAAATTAGATTGTAATACCTAATTTCTTGCTTGAGAATGCAAGAAAATTCTTTCTCAGAAGTTCATAATTATTTTAAAATTTTCTGAGAGCAATCAAGTTCATGAAATTCCCAGCCCTAAATATCTTGGATCATGCCTCTGGTATGAGTTGTCATCCACCTGGCTATTCCTAAACTTTTACCACATCCAAAAGTCATACTTAAGATTCTTTTTGAAAACCTTTCTTATCATCATTTTCTGGTCAGTATAAACTCTGTTTTCATTGATAATATTTTCTAAGTTGTTGTATTTTAAAATTGCTATGAAATTTTTATTCAGATGTTTATGTGACAGTACAACTTGTATTGAAAATGAAACAAATACAGTGAAGTTTTTCTATATTATAAAACATACGGAACAACCTTGCTTTGTACAGTAATTAAGCAGTTGGGAAATGACAATGACACTCGAAAAGCTGAGAGAAAACTCAGCTATGCCTACTTTTCTCCCAATGCTTTTCTTGTGTCCTCATCACTTCTTCTTGTGTGGTTTACAATTGTTATTATGACTATACAGGGCTCATTTTAGTCTGTACTATATCAGGAAATTAAGAAATTTCTCAGCCAGCCCAGTGAAAAAGATAGGTTAAACAACATATGAAGTGGTAACATTCATCTGGGGTTTTAACCAGCCCTAAATGTATTTTTGAGGCATTTTTACTGGCCAAAGCTAGCTAATCGACATTAATTTTGCACTCTGCATATGTTAATTAAATTGTATAAAAGTCGAATACATATACAAACCCGTTCAGCACTAGACACTTAATCAAAATATCACTTCTCTTCACATATCTCATACAAAAGAACTCATTTGGTATTGAGAAGTAATGAGTTGATCAAGAAAACAAATGTTTTCGAAGATAAAAAGTGAAAATCTGCCAAACTGCTGATACAAATAATATAGGACTTATTTGGGAGAATTCCTCAATTCACCATTTGTCACATTTGGGGCTTACCCCTGTCATCCCCAAGCAATCTATTAACATCTCACTTCTCCTTACATAACTCAAATAAAACAAATATAATTGGTAATGAGAAATAAGGAATTGATCAAGTGGAGTAGTCTGCAGAAGATAAAAAGCGAAATTCTCCCAAACTGCTGATATGAAAAGCATAGGACTCAGTTGGGAGAATTTACCAATATGTCACTTTTACAAATAGATTCCATGTTTGCATCCGTCTGTTCAGTTATAGATCACAGATGACATAAAACTGCGTTAAGAACAAAAAAGTGGCACACAAGGCAATAGCCAAGTGTGTCACTGATGTTCTTACCACAGTTTGACGTCATCTGTTATCTATTACCGAGCAGATGCACAAAAACATGGAATCTATTTGTTTTATAAAATAAAAAATCAAAAACTTTGTAATAATACCGTCAATCGTGCGTCTGACCTCTAACAGATCAAAGGCGAGAATCAATCATAATGGGAGAATAACTTGGGTTATATCATATAGAAATTATTAGATAACATGAACATTATACTTACTGGAACTGCCAGTGACACACCACCCGCCCCAAGGCCAGTAATTAATCGACCTATCAGCAACATGGATACATTTTTTGCTGAAGCAAGTAGCAGCCAGCCAGCCACAAAAGGAATTGGAAGTACCATCAAAGCTCCTTTGCGACCTATGGCATCTACTAACAACTCTCCGGTAATCAGAGCTCCAAACATGGCACCGGGGTTGAGCAAAGACTGTAACAGCAACAAAATGGTCTTTTTAGTAAGATGTCACTATGGATATAAAGATTATTACAGGGATACCACTATTTACTGGATATAAAATTCAAGGACTTTTGCAGGACTTTCCAGGATATTTTTAAGCAAATCCATTTTCTTCTCGATCAAACAAGACTTGAATGTTGTACACATTTTTTTCAAAAATCAGTTCAACAAAACACATACTATATTTTTAAAAAAAGCTTTAGAAAATTTGTTTCTGGACGAATTAAGTTTTTCGGAGTCGTGGTTCTTGTTTTACATCGTCGTCATTAAAAATTTTTTAACCAACAGCTTAAGGAATTCGTAAGGAATTGTAAAAACCTAGTAAAACAACATTAATGAAATACAAGGTTGATGCACTGCTAGAAAACTTATCAGTGAACCAACGTTGTATGATCAGGAGCACGGATACTGAAGCCAGAATTTGCAGACGCAGACGTACAGCTGTTTCGTCCTGATTGGGACTAGTGCGACGTAGCGTGGAAAATAAATACACCCGAACGAAAACAACGAAATCAACCTAATATGTAATAAAATTACTAACAGGATTTGCAACAAATTTTCAACCAGATTTGTAATAACACACTTAACCGAATATGTAATAACCTATTAATTAACACCACAAAACATATTGCTTTCCTGAGGTCCCAGTCAATAAGCATTTTGTTATATATCAACTATCAAAGAAAAGCAGAAGAGTTGCTTTTAAGGATTTTTTAATATCCAAACCTTTTTGTGAACCTGTAAAATCGCATTGAATATATACTCAAAAGCTCAATCAACTTCCGGTTTTGTTATTTACGGTCCATAACATATTGTTGCCCGCCGAGCGCTTGGTTGTCAGGGAAACAGCGAAACTTGTTCACGTGCACGTGATGTCCTCTCGTCCAATCAGAGTAGGCGAAAAATGGACTTTGATAGTTGATATATAACAACAGGATTTATAATAACAATGCTAAACGCCAGATGAGGAATCATGATCACTTACTTCAATTGAATGTACGTTTCCATCAAAACACAAATGCCCTCACCTACCTCTAAGGTCGAGTTTCCAAAGGGAGCAGGGGAGGTGAGAAAGGGGCTGTTAATAGGTTATTACATATTGGGTTAAGTGTGTTATTACAAATCTGGTTAAAAGATTGTTACAAATCCGGTTAGTTATTTTATTACATATTAGGTTGACTTTTATTACAAATACTGTTGTTGTTACATATCAGGTTGATTCTTATTACAAATCCGGTTGATATTACAAATCCTGTTCTTTATTACAAATCAGGGTGATACAGCCAACAGTAAGGGGAGACTTATGGACTTTAGAAAGTTGCGCCCTGGTTCCAATACAGTCATGCACTCGGTTTTCTCATCATTTCAGATAGATCTTGTTTACTTCCACAATGCACTTTTTATGCATGATTATCATTCTGGAAATCTGTCAAGTTCTTTTTGCTTATTGTTTACTAAAGTTAATTAAAAACATAGTTACAACACAAGAGTTTTCCTCAGAAATGAGTTACTCCTTACCACAAGCACGGACAAATTATGGAAAATTCAATATTAGATTCACTGGGGTAAAAATTTGGAATTCAATAGATGATCAGCTGAAAGCTCTCAAAATGTCAGCAATCAAAAAGAAACTAAAAGACAGTCTGCTGGCGTCATAAATAACCTAATAGTTATATTGTTATTTAAAAGTGTATAGATCTAGTGCAAGCTATTATCAGAGCTGAGAATAGCTTTAAACTACGACTCCAAGAAAGTAATTATTTCAGATCTAATCAAATTTTCGCCCTAAGATGTGATTAGATGAATATATATGTATAACCAAAATAAAGTAACCAAAAAGTTACTAATATGGCATGAACATGTAGAGCGCTCAATACCATTATAGGTAGAGCGATAATTTAACAAGTAAAAACACAGAAGCAAAGTTTAGCTGTTGCTATTCTGAGTTTCACGCCGTACGGCGATCATCAGGCAACTGACAGTTCAACTTCATATATTCATACATAAACAAGGGAAATCAAAGGTGCTAAATTAAATTAAATGACGACATTTAGAAAAATTTCAGATCATTCAATTTAATTTGACACCTTTGATTTCCCTTGTTTTTGTAAACTGTAGGTGACTTTTAGGTGTCACGCCCTCTCGTAGCCATATATCAGCGAAATAAAGAGACAGAAAAAGAAATGCATTTTCTTTCATTTCACATCAACCTTATTCAATGCAGGAATTTTGGAGGAAATCGATATTTTGACCCGAATCGAGTGGTCGGTGCCTCTTAATTGCACCCTCGGTCTGCATAATCCTTCATATCTTACTCAACCTTATCCCATGTAAAGTTACTAGCTCGTGGTTACCAAATAGCACATTTGGAATAATGACCCAACGTTTCAGAAGTAGAAACTAATGCTAATTCTACAACATTACGTTTTGTGGCCACTACTTAAAATAAAACTTGCAGCGAGCAACGCAATAGACACATTCTTAGTTCCTTCTAGTCAGCCGTTTCCTCACCCGAACCGGCTTCCTCTCCATTTTCTTCCGTTTCATTTCGTCGCTAACAAGAAGTGTAAGAGCAACTGATTCAGCTTTTCTTTTTGCTACAGCTACAGCGTTTCCGTGATGTTTACAGCCATTAGCTTTGTAGTCGCTCGATCTAGTATGTTGCATGAAATGTTACAAAGGGTAGTCACGTGAACTGGTCTTAATCATAATTGCATTCACTAAAGCAATTTTCAGGTAAAGCTTGCGCATTGATGTTATTGTCTGTGGTGAAGTACATAAATACCACTGCTTTATTTGTAGCAGATCTGACACTCAGGTGGGGGAATCGTAAGCAAACCCAGTTTTTGACCCTTTTAAAGCTGCTAACCAAGGACTAAAATTATGTTGTTACGCACACGAGGGCGATAATAATGTGATGAACAGGTCAACTGGATAGTTTCACTTGTTTCAAAAATGGGTAAACTAATAGCCAGTGTTTATTCCAATTGATGAAATGGATAGGCAGTTAGAAAAATAACTCTGGAGAAGGGTCGATCTTCTTGCAATTCGGTTCATTAACCGTAGTATGTAAAGCACACGGAGACCGGAGACTAAGTTGATAGTGGATGGCCAGGTGTAAGACGAGTGCTTCGCTTCACTATATAGGTGCTTCGCTTCACTATATAGGGTCAAAATCTGGAATTCTTTGTCTGAGGATCTTAAGATGAAATCTCACTTTGCATTTAAGCGACAACTAAGTGATTCATTTATTAATAGTTATTCTTCCCCCTAATATATTGATGTACTAACTAGTATTCTTTATGATTTATAATTAATTTTGTGTTTGTGTATGTTTATGTGTGTATTTTGTGTGTATCGTCATTTCCAACTTTCATTAGCATAAACCAGCAAATACACTGCATGACCATAGCTGCTTCACCTATATTAGCTATATTTCAGCTACTTGAAGCAGCTGTGCTCGTACTTTAAGCAAACAAATTGTTAAATACTTGTAATTAATTATTTCTAAGAGTGCAAATAAAGTTCCAAGTCAAAGTGTGCACCTTTAAAAAGATCACATTGTCTGTCATAGTTAATCATTTATAGCCTGATACAGGGTTCGTGCAAATCTTTGAAAACAAAACTCGACTTTTTAGTTATAGACTAAAATTAGAGCAGACTCTGCTTGTATGAAACTTGCTGCATTATAAAATAGGATTCTGTGGATACTTGTACCTTTGCGGCAAGAAAACATGTTCTTATCGCATTACTAAGTCTACTTTACTAGAGACTTTTTTGCATCCTGATTCTGAAAACACTTTAGTGTCACTGGGAAAATACAAAAGTTGATCTGCCACTTCGTTTACAGCTGTCTGAAATGCTGGAAACCCTTTCTCTTCCATATCTGCTTTAGCACACTGTTTGATGTGAGATCTTTCAAGCGGCAGAAAGGGGACAAAATAATCGATCAAGTTTGCTTGTATTAAGTTTGTATGCCAAAAGCCGCCTTTTGCATTAAATGCTCCCTTATTAATAATTCTATCCATTTGTTTTATTGTAATACTTTCTCTACTCTTCCCAAGTTTCCAGGTTTTCAGTACTTCCTCGTTTATAAGATTTCCCCCGGTGTTGCTGAGAAACAAGAAAATGCTTTTGCGATAGTTGACGCCTCCGACGTGACGATGATAATCGAGGAACGGTTTTAAAACATCAACGAGACCTTCCGGCATCTTGTCCATCTCGTCAAATATGAACAAGGATCTTTCACACTTTGACACCTTTCCAATAATCCAGTTTTTCAAGTTCTCTTTATAAATATTGATTTCTGACTGATGTGGAAAATGGTGTGTTGCAATTATTTGATGAACAAATTCACTTTCCATTCCCTTACGAAACATGTGCTCAGCTATGATTTTACTGACAAAGTTTTTGCCACTTCCAGTCCAACCATTGAATGAGAGAGCTAACGCTTTAGACGGGCTTTTCTGCAACAGATGGCCTTTCACTGCTTTGTAAACTGTATCGGTGACAAGGTGTTGTCCGAAAACCTTGTTCCTCAACGCAGATCGCAGGCCAGCAATATTGGGACTGTTCGTCCAATGATCAGTACAACATTCCTTCCATCTGCAGTATATATATTCCTTGTTCAGCATCCACGCTGCTAGGCCAGTTAAACCAGCTGCTACTACTGTTTGTGTTTCCAAACTATGGCAAACTGCAAACAGTATGATGAAAGAGAAAACTAATACAACTTTTCTCATTTTGCGATCAGGAGTCGATGGAGTCAGTATAGAGAAACTACCAAAGACAGAACCGTAGAAAACTGAAAAGAACCAATCAGCCCTAATCAGCATATATATACTTAAATACTTAATAGTTAAAAAAAATAAACTTAATTTAGCTTAGGCAATTCAGGGGTTCAGCAGGGGTTCATTAATTAAGCATTTTTTCAAAGTAGGCCTGTTGGAATGGCAACGGCGGGATAGGTGGTTAGTGATAAGCAAGCGAGCCAAGTGTTGCCGTCAAAATTTACTGCGAAAGCTTTCCTTTGATACTGAGTCGAAGTACAGCCAGGGAAATGTCAGAGAATAAGACTGAGAAGACTAAGAAACTTGATGAAATAAGTGTTGCTGCTAAAGATACTGTAGGCTCCAATGCTAGCAGAAATAAAAGCGAGGAGTCAGATGGCAAAATCAAAAAGTCGTCTGGTGCTGCTGAAGGAACTCGATGTTCCGATGCAAGCACAGATAAAAGCGAAGGTTCAGGTAATATGTCGGATGACAAAACCGAAAGTGAACAAGATGTTGACCAGAAAAACACACCAGATCAAGTCACTGAATCAAGTCAAAAAATGAAAGAGAAAAATGAAGATGAAAATGAAGAGAAAAAAGAACCAGGGGATAAAACAAATCACAATTTACCGAAAATTATTATTGGCTTTATACTGATTGTAGCTGCTAGCATTAGTGTGATTTATTTCGTTCGTAGCCCGCAAAACACGAACATCGATGTTGATGTCGACAAAAACTGGGAAGAAGGGCTGCAAAGTTTACAGGTCAATCTCACAGGTCAAACCTGGAGATTTTGGAAAACTTTAAGAAACAGAGGCCTGGCTCATTTACAAAGCACTCACCCAAAACAACCACTGGTTTTCTTATTGGCTGCCGTACCACGTGCTCACGGAATAGTTGATTGTCTGGCCACAAAACTCGCAGAATTACTTGACCCACCCAAAAGGAACAACTTGACCAAAATAATTGGGCGAGATTTACAGAATACGCAGGGTCACGAAACAAAGAAAATGATCGACGATATTTTGCGGGAAGCGTTCAAAACAGGAAACAAAGTTGCACTAATCTATCATCTTCATTTGCTACCACCACCATCGCCGATATTATTCTACTCATATTGTGATGATCAGAATGCGCCATTTAAACAAGCTGCTCTGATTTTTACTGTGCATCTTCCAAGAGAGCCAGATGCTTCCCTCACACCAGTTGAAGCAGAAGGAACTGTGGAAAAGTATTTAGCAAAAGAAGTGTGGGCACACTCACCATATAACCAGGATGAAATTGCAGCACTCTTGAGCCGAGTTGCTGATACTGTTCTACTCGTTTATAGTCCAGACGAAAATTCGTCAGTGGAATCATATTGTATAAATTAACTGAGCTCCAAGAAAACTTACATCATTTACTATACGTTCGTATATGCATGAGGAGGTTGCACACAACCAAGATTATATAATATTATTATTATTATTATTATTATTATTATTATTATTATTATTATTATTATTATTATTATTATTATAAGATTATATTATATTATTATTGCACACACCAAGATTATATAATAGTCATAATATGTACCTATAGAGAGTTCAGGCATGAAAAACGTATTTCACACATCAAACTAATTCAAGTGAGGACTTTTGACACAGCAATGTCAATGTCAATTGCTTTATAATTTTGATGCTTTTTTACATAAAATTTTGCCCCTGGGGGGAGGTCGACAAAGTTTCTCTACCTATGCCTGACCTCCCTCAATACTAATCAATCAGCACATCACAAACAAGCTTTAAAAGTAGTTCAAGTACCAGATCGGATTTAATCACTTGATTGTGTCTCACCATATATATTGGCTAGTAATGTCAGTTCGTGTAACAGTATGCAAAGGTAGAGAGGTTTCTGCGCTATTTTGAATTTATTATATTTCTAACTTTAGAAATTAGCTGTCTGCTCCTGTGTTTCTTTCACTTTTTTCTTTGTTCCCCTGCGTAACAAGAGCCATTGTCTCCTTAGCAGCCTTTTTCTTTTAAATGTCTCCTCACGCAAAGTTTTGGAGCAAAACAATTTTATGGACAAGAAAATATCACAAAATTTAGGGATTTAAGAAATGAATAATGTTCCTATCAAGCAGTTGAGACAATTCCTTGGCCTCATTAACTTCTACCATCGGTTCGTAAAGCATTGCGCGGAGATTTTGAAGCCGTTGAACAAGCTAACCGAAGGGCAGAAGAAATCATCGAAAGCCGCATTACCATGGTCTCAAGAGCACGAAGAAGCTTTCACAATGATCAAGTCCGAGTTTGCTCAAGCTGTCATATTGCATCACACGGTTCCTGACGCTCCTCTGTCGCTGGCGACGGATGCGAGTGATATTGGAGTCGGAGCAACCTTGCAGCAACTCGTCGATGGATCTTGGCAACCTTTGGCCTTCTTCAGCCGCTCACTGAAACCCGCGGAAACCAGGTATCCAGCCTTTGG
>JAODFW020938364.1:0-11012 GCA_027575235.2 Palythoa mutuki
ATAACTCGCTTTACGCTTCTTGAAAGGTGTTTATAATTTCTATAGTTTTCGAACTGGAAAATGTAAACACTGCTTGGTTGTACTAGATTTATAATGTTTGACTCGAATTAAAACTAGAAACATTAGAATGATCGGGAAAAAGAATAATCGGGCAAGTCCGGGCAAGTTGTTCAAAACAATCCCCATACAGTTCCCATACGATCCCCATAGAATCCGCATTTTATTCATGAGTTTGGAATACAAAAGAAATCATTTATGACGTATGACGTCATCCTAGGATAATTTATTCAAACAATCCGAACAATCCGCACACTTGGCAAATTCTCCACAAACTACACTACTCATATATGAAGTCATCACCGTGTGGAGTAGTGTGATCTCGGCCCGAAATCAATATGGCGGATGTTTTCGACCTTATTGAGTATTACTTCTCGAGAGGATTTGAATACGATAGTATTTTGGATTTCCTTTCCAATCATCATGGGATTAGTATGAGTAAACGAACGCTGCACCGAAGGATAAAAAAGTGCAACTTATCAAGACGAAAAATACAATATGACCCACAAGAGGTAATCTCCGAGGTCCAAAAGCTCCTTGATAGTTGTCAATGACTTGTTGGTTATAGGCATGTATGGCATACGTTAAGAATGAATATGAACCAAGTTCCAAGAAAAGATGTACAGGAACTACTTAGCATTTTAGACCCAGAAGGTTGTAATTTGCGAAGGGCCCACAAATTGAAGAGACGCACATATACGATTTCAAGGACCTAAAATCTGGAACTCTATTGATGAATCAATTAAGAAATATTCTTTCCATCAATTGAAGAAAAATCTTAAAAGTGAATTAATTTCCAAATATTAAGCTCAGCTTGATATTTCCAACTTAAAGTATAATATATAGACTGATGATGCTATTGGGTGTTGCTCATAGTGTGTACATATATGTATTCTCTCTCTCTTTTTTTTTGCATGTATTTGTATTTTTGTGTGTATTTCCTCTATTTTATATTATTTATTGTAAAAACGTATCCCGGCCCAAATTAGCATTTACCTAAACGAGCAAAGTAGTGGGTACGAATATTTAAAATTGATTGAATCGAAAAATGAGGCCCGCCTTCTGAAAGAGCAGCCAAATATTAGCAAGTTTACCAAATTTGAGAGTCATTGGTTTAAAGGCAAAGGTATGGTACACTTTTAAAAATCGCTAAAATAAGAGAGCTTTGTATGGATTGGATGGACAAGCGTCACGTGGGCTTTCCAGTTGGTCTTGTGTGTCTCAGAGAGTGCACGCAACATCCCGAGAATGGCATGGTTCATACGCTCGACAATTCCATTACCCTCAGGATGATGTGGGGTAGTTCGTGAATGCATCACTCCAGTTAGCTGTTCTAACCACTTGAAAGTATTCTCAAACTCACTTCCCATGTCATGATGAAGTTTTTCTGGAAATCCAAATCATTGAAGATCTTATCAGCGGCTGTGACTGCAGTTCTGTTTTTAGTTAGATACTCCTGAGCATATTCGGTGAAATGATCCACCACAACAAGAATATACTCGTAACCTCCAGAACTTAGTTCCAGGTGAACAAAGTCTATGGACAGCAATTGCATCGGAGCTGTTGTTATGAATGGCTGAAGAGGGGCTCTGTTTGGTAAGTTTGGTCGCTTCTGCTTCAAGCAAGAACAAATGTTATGGATGTAGTGGTCAATGTCTCTCCTCATGTTAGGCCAATAGAATCGCTCGCAAGCTAAGGCTAGCACTTCACGATACACAGTTCAATGAAACTTTCGGGGTAGAACAACTTGTTTATTCCAATACAGAATGCCACTTGTCTGGTCGACATGCAGTTTATGCCATTCATTCAAATATTCCCGAACTAATGGCGATTCTTTTCGTTTCTGACTAATCGTTGGTTTATGTTTGTTTTGAATGAAGTCAAGAACACGACCAATTACTGAATCTTCTCTTTGCGTTTTCACGATGTCAATCACCCGCATGTGGTTACAACCAGGGGCTAGATGAAGTTTATCTTGCTGAAGCTCTTCAACATTGTCGGAAGTTGGCGCAATCCTAATCAAGTCTCCACTTGTTATTTTACTGATCATGGACACTGACGCTTGTAGCTTTTCAGGTGAGATCTGTTCACTGCAGCTGTCCATATATGCTTTGAAGTCACCATGGAAACGCGAGAGACTGTCAGCATCTGTATTTAACTTTCCTGGTCGATATCGACTTTCAAAGTTAAAGTCAGAAACGTCTCTAACCCATCTCAATCTAGTTGCATTAAGCTTTGCAGTAGACAAAACATATGTCATATTATCCGTATAAACAACAAAGATAGGCGCACAGTACAAATAGTTCCTAAATTGTTCTGTCACTGCCCATTTCAGGGCTAGGAACTCTAATTTATCCCAATGCAAATGGTAATTCTTTTCCGCTGGAGTCAAAGTTCTGGAAGCATATGCAGTGACACGTAATAGACCATTTTGCTCCTGGTAGAGTACACTTCCAAGTCCATCCTGCGATGCATCAGTGTGGACTATAAATGGGGAGTTTTATTCCGGATACGCCAAGACAGGTGGGGATTTGATACAGTCAATCAATTGCTCCAGAGCTGATTGATGCTTAGTGTCCCAAATAACTGGTGTTCTATATTGGCTCTTAGATGGATAAAATTATTAAGGCTAAAAAACTTTTTGATATAAGAGTTATATACGCTTTCGACTTAAAAGTCATCATCAGGGTTCTCCACGAACCAGACCCCTGAAAGTTTGGTTTTTATATAACTCTTATATCAAAATTTTTTTTAGCCATTTTAATACTTTTAGTGAACATATGTCAATTGTTTTACCCGATGGCTCTTAGATGTTCTTGAAGTTTTCCTTTAGGTTTTGGAGTTACTCTTTGGTGGAGGACCATGATTCAAGAGATTGTAAAGTTTCACAATTTGAGCAAAGTGACTGATGTGTCGACGGTAAACACCAAGAAGTCCAACAACTCGTCTGTCCGCTCCTACAGTTTTGGGTTTCACATTATTCAAATCTATTACTGCACTGGTAGCTTTGGGATCCGCCCGATAACCATCTTCCGAGATAATGCGCCCTAGAAAAGTCACTTCACGTTTAAAGAGTTCACACTTCCTTGGTTTCAGTTTCACACCATGACTTTTCAAGCATTGCAGCACTTGCAGCACTTTACGTCCTTTACGAAGGTGTTCAGGGTGTTGCTCGAATGTCGAATGTCAGTGTTCCATAAAGCGTTGGAAATTGACAGGAGCATTTTAAAGTCAAAATTGAATACGTATCCATTCATAAAGACCCCCAAGGAGTTATGAATGCAGTTAGTGGTCGGCTATCTTCTCCGATAAATCCCTGATGATAAGCTTTCCCTTGGTCCAACACACTAAACCAGAACTTGCCACCGAGACTGTCAAGAGCCTCTTGAATTCGTGAGATTGGATGGCGGACTGACGCTGATTTCTTGTTCAATTTACGGTAGTCAATATATAGTCTCATTCCACCATCCTTTCTAACACATACAACGCTACTGGAGAAGGATGACTTCGACTTGCGAATAAATCCTCGATTAAGAAGGTTTTCTACATATGCTTTAACCTCTGGGTACAGTGGACGAGGATTAGACAAATAGTTCTTCTGCACTGGTATATTGCTAGTCGGGTGGATGTAAATTTTTTGATCAGGAACAGTGCCAACATCATTCTCATCTCTGGCAAATGTGTCGGCTTCATTGCGAAGGAGTTGTCTCACTAGCTCTTGATGGTCTGGTGTCAGCCCACTAAGGTCCATATCTGGGAGTTTCCCTGATGAACAGTCAGTCATTTCACTGGGGCCAAACAAGACCCATAATGATCAACAAGGCTTGGTTGGGACTGCTGTGCCTGGTAAGCCGCCCCCCTGCGACACACTTTTGGCCTCTGTGTCTGTTAACCTCACCTCGACTGGTGTGACTGAACGGACTTACTGCAGGCGCCCCAGAACTGTACGGCCAGGGAGGGTAATATTATGGTCTGTGTTGTTGGTGACTTGGACATCAATTATGGATGTGTTGCCATTGTTCAGAGTGGTCAGTGCTTCATGTGCAGTAACTCCGGTCGGCCAGTGGACTAACTCATCAGGTTCAAACAGGACCGGAACTCTCCGATTAAATGGTCCAGTGTTTGCACGACTAGGTATCTGAACAGATTATCCTTTTGGGACTATAAATGGCCTTTTGAAAGATCTCAGTGGACAAAGCTCATCCGGTTGGCAGGTCTGGAGAAGGTCGATAAGAGCTGAAATATTGTCTGGAGAATTGCGCCGAAAACTCTTTGTCAAGCTCGCTGTAAGGCTCTCGTTTCAATTATTATCCTCCTTAACAATCAATTCAATAACATTGTAACCTATGGTGGGAAGTTCTAGTTTCTAATTTATAACAAGAAATGGGACTTTAACCATAGTTCCCTGTTCTGAGAGTTTTAAGTCAAATTCGACCCAGCCCTGATAGGGAATCTTAGTGCCATTTGCTGCTTGTAGATCAATGTTACTTTCGGAACCCAGTAATTCAGGGATATCCCTCACTTGGATGGAAGGAAAATTGCTGTTCAGGACATTTTCTGATATAATAGAAACTTGTGCCCCAGTATCCCACAACATTTCCACTGCTTTGTCATTCAGTAAACATTCAACTGAACATTTCCGTCCCACAAGTCTTGCTACATGAACTTGCTCTTTCGGGTTAATGTGGCTGATAAACACAGCCTCATCAGCCCTTCCCTGTACACTGTTCTTTCTGGGCGAGTTCCTGTATGGCTTTACACAACATATAATGTTCAGCCCAGTGCCCCTTTTGGCAGCGCATAGAACAATAACGAAAGGACTTACTCCCAGAACACTGTTTAAACAATCCATGTGATCCCCATTTTCCACACCCATTGCACGGTTGGGACCCTATTTGTTCTGACTGGTCAACGGCGTGTCCTGTGTTGGTAGACCTGGTCGGTTTCCCGAGTTTCCCTTTTTAGGTCTAATGCGGCACCCCCGTGCGTAATGCTCTGAGCTCCCACATCTAAAACAATAAACGCATCTTTCCATTTTCTCATTTTGACAAGCTTCACATATCATTGGCTTCCCACCCCGCGGATGAGGCTTTGCCCGAGTTGAACCTGCATGACCCATGGATTCCCTCAGGGATGCAATTTCAGCTTGCAACGCTGCTACTTGATCCACCAGTCCCTTCCCCTTAGGATCAACTTTTATTTTATCAGTGTTCTCATTATCATTCCCAGGGGTAGCTACATGACTACAGGTTGCTTTGGGAGTGCATTGCTTTTGGGATGCTAGGAATTTTGCTTTGCGCTCAAATTCAGTAGTGGCTGCTATGGTAACTTCTCTAATTAATTGCTCATCTGGAACAGTTAGCTTTTGCAACAAGGGGCGCAACTTCACCGTCACTACGTCATCACACAACCCAGTTTCAATACAATGAAGAAAAAGAGACTGTACAAGTTTCTGATCATATTTAACCACAACATCAGCTTCTTTGGAGGCAAATATGATCTATTGACGTAGCTCCAATGCCCTCATTAAAAATCACTGTGCATCTTCTTTGGCCAAATCACTGTGCATCTTCTTTTGCCAAATCAGTTTCATTACCTTTTCTAAAATTTGATCTCAATATTTGCCTTAATCTTGCTAAGTTCATATCTGCGGTTGATTCTAAGTATGATCTCAATGGCGTGCCAGGAGAAATGACACGAATCACGCTTTCGATAACTTTGCTCTCTTCGTATCCCCTTTCTAACCCCGATTCAAAATGTCTGACTAAGCTGATTTGACTAAGACAATTTGTTCTGATCGCCAGGCACACCAATCTGGTCCTTAATCTTATTTAAACTCACCTCTGAAAATCTTGTTTATATCAACCTCCAAAATCATCACCGTTTGTACAATCAAACGCAAGTCGCATTAGTACATAAATATTTTACTTCCTTTTAGTTATGAAATCATCCTATTATATCGTCCAATATACTACCATATTTTCAAACTTTGTTTTCAACAAACTGAAGTCTGAATTAGTGTTTCCCAATGTTGTATAGTTCTCTCTTATCAATTCAGTATAATTGAGCGATCTAAACATAATGTATAATTCGTATTTTTGTCACTTGGTATTGCAACGTCCTATATTTCATAAAATTACGAAACAGACTCTCTTGTTTGACATTTTCGATATTTATCAGTCTCAGTAATGATACAATTTAAAACGTTTTAGAGATACTTGTCTCACGTTTTCTTCTTTATTCTTCCTGTGTACGATTTCCAATGATAATATCCTTTTTATTCATTATCACGTAAACAAACTGATGCGTTTTTAAATCTTAAATTGGTCAAAGTGTTTTACTTTAATCTAAAAATAGTTGAACAAAGCTTATTTTTGGAGTAACGAAAGGCAATATTGTTGGCTTCCAGTTTTGTAGGTCACGATACAAAATTTTTATTTACATACCGACAGCAAACGAATTTGCAAAACGAAACGTCTGTTGCAAAACTAAATTAATTTCACTTCGCTTTTGTTACAACGGTGTGTTACAAGCTACATTTTTGTAATGAATACTTGCGGAAACATTCTCTATTCAAAATTTGTTCACAAATATAGTTAAATATTTTTCGTTTCGCAGCATTGTTAACCCAAATCTTATTTTCGCAACTTTGCTCACTATCTATTACACATTCATAGCAAATATCAAGCAACAAATTCAACTGTGTGCAACAAAATTTACCAAAAACGATCACTTCCGGTTGGACGAATTGCTTATGTATATATTTGTATACTAACCAGGTATCTATTTATTTATTCCTAAAAATTGCAGTTGTAATAAATAGGGCACCCAAAAAAGAGGAAAAAAAGATTACAGATTTGTGTAAGATAATGCTAAATAAGGTGATAGTTAAATCCTTAGTACAGGTTTTAATAGTTTGGTGTTAGACTTTTCAGAGGGCAGAGGAGACAGTGATGCGATAAATCAAATAAATCATTTGTACTTTGGCCAAAAGTAAAGATAAATAGGGCCTTTTTCAGTTTGGAGAGTTGTAGTCTCATTAAACTCTAGAATATAAAGTGTTCTATGTTGGTGCAAAAATTGTTGAAGAGATGGTAGATTGTCTGCAGTTCTGCAGGACCATATGTAGTATCTTGCATTCAGCAGGCAAAAATTTATCTGTATTTTTAATTTTTGTTTTATCTGGCCTCAAACCTAAAACCGTTGTTATGTTTTGGTCGTAGTCCTTTAGGCTAGTACAAAGGCTTTACAGTTGATTAACCAGAGTTGTATTTTTTCCGAAATTCGGTTGTCCAGAAAAGGTGGCTAAGATCTTCTTTGTGTGTCTTACAAAAAGGTATGGAGTATGCATCCTCCCAACTTAGGCTGTATACGCAAATCAACTGAGATCTCGAAGACACTTTTTTTGGCTTTTAAATGGTACCGCACTTTACCGTGTCACTAATATTTTGTATATCATCTTACTGGGTTCTTTGGAATTGCACAGCCTCGTTGACAAACTTTCATAGTTGCTTGTGTTAAGATTTATTTTTGCTTTCACTTTTTTTGTTGCAGTTATTATGCAACAGTAAGCTAAAAGACAGACTTTGAGATCATATTTGTTTTGTAAATCATCGTTAGTCAAAATTTGTGATGAATTTTCATTAGGTGTTTTATCTTCAAGATTCCTTTGTCAACCCAGTTTTTGTAATGTACGGGCTGGTTTTCTCTTCTGATTTAGCCATCTATATTGTGATTGAAATTGTTCAATGGACGCGATTTTGTCATAATTTATTTCCACCTATGTTTCGCATATTTCTTTCAGAAAAGGGTCAGAAATATTCAGAGACTTTGCTATGTACTTTTTATTTACATTGCTAATTAGAGCAAGCTCATTCCTTCGATTCTTAAGTTCTCGGTTGAAAATAGTTTCCATTTACCCTGATTTTCGTTGTCCATGTATTTCTTTATCCATGTAATTTTTAGCGCCTTTTTGAAAGATGCTAAGTCCGGCATTCTCTGGCCTCCACAATGAATTTTCCATAATTAAAGTAATTTTACTTTCTTTTGTTTTAATTAGTTTTCTTTAATTTATTTACTTTTCATGAGATATATTCCTATTTTGTATGCTTCAAAATTAAAACCCAAGCAGAGATTGGCATCTGAACACAGGGTAGTTTTAATGGACCTTGCCATTATTTGAAGAAATTGTCACCTTTTAATTGAAAAACTCATTAAAATCAAAGAATAAACAGAGAACTTACGAATTGTCGAGTTAATGTTGAATACAGAATCGGTTTTTCAAACCTTTTGCTGTATCTCCAGTCGTTGGAGGCATCCTAGATCTTTTCCTGTGACAATTCACTTTTGTAGATATTTAAGGAAAAGAAGAATGCGCTTTTTGTTTGATTGTTTTACAAAGTAAGTCTAAAATTAAGACCAGCTGTAAACTGCTATAGCGAAATAAATGTTTTATTTTGTTTTGTTTTTTCTTTTTTTCTTTTGGTTATTAAAAATACAGATTGTTATCGCTTCTTCCCTGTAAACTTGACATCAGCCATACCAAAATGTACGTTTATGACGCACTAACTAACAATAGCTTTTTTTCTGATATATCATTAACGTCCAAAGCCTTACTTCAAAGTGGTGCCGCAAAGTACACGAGACATTTGCCCTTAAAATAAAGGTCTGTTTGAATCAGGCTTACCAATCTGTTTCATGCGTGAGAATAAAAAACATGAATAGAAATCTACAGTTTTTATCAAGGCCATAATACCACTTTCGTGTATTATAAGTGCGTTATTATTATCATTGAGAACATTCATCAAGACTAAACATAAATCGACATATGGATTCTCATTATTATATAATCACAGTTGAGCCTTCCCTGATAAAATTGTTTATATTTTTTTAATGGGTTGTCATTTGTATCGATTTGTGCCTGAATGGGCTCTACCACAATAGACACATCAGTCTTTGTCACCATAATGGATGATTTGTTTAAAACATTGTAAAGAAATTTTGCTTCAACTGGCGATTGTCTTAAACTGTTTGCCTCAACGGGCGATTGTCTTGAACTGTTTCAATTGAACGAAGCCTTGCGCCTCCACTCTCACAGAAGCTCGAAGGTGATGACAACAACAATATTACTACATTAGTGTTTATTTTTTTGTAGCATGTGAGTAGTGAAAGACTGAATATTTCCTGGAATCACACAACTATTTCAATTCACATTTTCAAAAAGCTAAATAAGATAAGTAATGTATCACTCGAAATTATTTTAATCTGGATATCTTTTTTGGTCGACAAGGTCAACTACATTTCATGAATGACAAACTATGATCATTACGGTTATACATTAAACGATGATTGAGCTTTCATTTAATCCAAAAACTTCACACAAGAAGTACAGGCTACTTTGAATGCTTCTAAATTCAAGATGATGGAATAAATACCAATCGTTAATGTTAACATTGCTCGAGGGAATGTTCATTCAAGCCATCATAATCTTTAGCATTCATGCCATAGGATATTAATTTTATTATGACGAAAATTTCTCGTGAGCCGGTAATCGGGACTAAATAAGGTTCACGAGAGCCTCAGAAAAAATAGCAACAAGAACCATGACTGTAATATCGATCTACGGTGAATTGTCATGTACAAATGCGCATTTTTCTTGGCCCCTCACGTAACAGTACAGAAGCAAATCAGTACTGGATACTCGCATATGATCTTCGGCATCGAGGGACACTTCGCTTTTCCCGCCAATCTCTGTCCCTCACATGAAAACCAAACCACGTTCCCCACGTGTTTTTACAGTCCACGTCTTTCAGGGGTCAGTCCATTCTAGTGCAGTCCGTGTCTAACAACACGACTTTTTTTTATCCCTACAACTTATTACTGCACTTGATACTTTATTCACAGAAAGATTCCAATGAACAGATCATCTCCTAACTATTTCGTTTGTCAGTTTTATTCCAGTCACACCTTTTAATCCATTCTACTTTGCCTTCTATAAGATGAAATTTGGTGAAACCAGGTTCAATAAATATGGAAAATCGTTATTACCGTTGTATGTGACGTCTATAAATAACAAGTCTGAATCACTGATCAGTTTTGCTTAATATGGAGCAACAGAAAAAGGGGATGTTTACGATAAGGTGTAAAAATGAATTATGTTCCTTCCATTTGATAGTCTCCTATCATTTTTTTCAATTTATCCGTCCATTGGTCCGAAAACTTGTTTTCCTAATTTGCGACCTGTTTTTAATCTCTTGAAAACTAATGATTTCCAGTGGTTGGTTTCAATTTCGCACAACTTGTACTCACTTGGCCCAGAGTAAGCGTTCTTTCTCTTCTCACTCTTTCGGTGTTGCAGGCAGCAGGAGAAATTATACCATGCAACACTCCACTGCCATAATCACCTTTCATACTTACGAGAGTGAAGCATCATGTCTTTAGATTAGTTTTCTCTTCTAATTGAGCAACGTTTTTGTAAAGCGATGACAGTTAATCTTTGATAGATTTATCAGCTGTAGAGACAACGGGTCAATAACTTGGGATCTGCAATAATCATGTTCTTTCAGGTTGTGACTTGAAGGCAGATACGTTCCCCAAATCTTGTGGTCTTCAATAGAGGTTTAGTTTGTTTTGTCCTTCCTCTGACTTTTCATTCCTAGAATAACAATTAAAATATACAAATCAGCGAAAAAGAAGGTATACTGAACTTTAAACGTATTAAAAAAATATTTTTACTTGCAAAGAAGTAAACAAAGCAAGAAGTTTGAGCTAATATGATGTACACGTTTTCTTCGTTTCGGCTTGTTGAAAATGTTTGCGTTCTCAACACTACACGCTCTTAAACTGTTCCTGGTTCAACTTGGTGTCATGCTAACACTGGCATTTGACCCAAATAGCCCTGCAGTAGTCTTTGTGGTCGGTGCGCTCATTAAGCTAAACCCCACACCTTAGGAAAA
>JAODFW020938458.1:0-11003 GCA_027575235.2 Palythoa mutuki
ATATAGACCCTATCGAAAAATGGCGGCGATTTTAATATTCTTTTGTCTACATTCAAATTAGCCCTACTAGCCTCGTCATTGTGTTAAACTTTCAAAAGAATATGTCACTCTAAACGAGGCTGGTAAGGCTAATTTAAATGTAGACAAAAGAATATTAAAATCGCCGCCATTTTTCGATGGGGTCTATACATAAATGAGTGATCGTTTTTGATAAATTTTGTGGCACATAGTTGAATTTATTGCTTGATATTTGCCAGAAATGTGTAACAGATAGTGAGCTAACATGTAAAAATAAAATTTGATTTTATTTAGTAATGCTACGAAGTGAAAAATATTTAATTATATTCGTCAACAAATTTTAAATAGAAAATACTTCCGCGAGTATTCGTTACAAAAATGTAACGTGTAAACACAACGTTGCAACCAAAGCGAAGTGAAATTTATCTAGTTTTGCGAGAGACGTTTCTCTTTGCAAATTTGATTGCTTTCGGTCTGTAAAAAAATCTATCATAACTTACACAACTGATAGCCAGCCATTTTGCCTTCCTTTACATGGAAAATAAGCTTTGTTCAGCTATTTTTAGAAACACTTTGGTCAGCAAATTTAAGATTTAAAAACGCGTCAAAGTTTGTTTACATGATAATGAATAAAAAGGAAATTTTCGTTGGAAATTGTAAACGGGAAGAAAAAGGAATAGAACGTGAAACAAGGTTAGTAGTTTCTTTAAAACGTTTTGAATTATGTCGGTACTCAGACTGATAAATTAAATAACAATTGTGTTGTAATATGTACATTGACTGTTGGGGTTCCTGTGTAGCCCCTGATGTTTTATTGGCCCTCCCGAAGCTAGGAACGTTGTTGGTTGAAATTCGAATGTTATTTTCGAATGTTGTGCTTTTACCTCGAAGTACAATTCATGTGCTTATTACGTTCATATTGAGTACACAATAGTATAACATGGTGTCAGAAGTCTATTAGAGGGAAATCTAACGAAGGACATAAGTATTGGATGAACAAATTATGGCAGAAAGTGACAACTCAAACAGGGCTTCTGGTCCTTTCGTTTTGGATGCGCAAGCCGCGGAAAATTGGAGCGGATGCGATTGAAGGGAATAGTCATTTTGTTTTTAACGAAGGAGAAATCAAAGAATCTTATTAAGTTGTGTGCAGAAAGTTCAAGGAACTTTGTGAGGGAGCAAGAAATGTCATCTATGACCATGACTTGTGAGTTTGGAACTCTCAGAGATTCACTGATTAGAGATCGGATTATTGGAGGGGTGCTCTCGAATGAGTTGAGGGGAGAGTTATTAAAAATGCCAGACCTAACACTCCAAAGTGCCCATAATTACTGCAGAACATACGAGGCAGCCGAGTTACAGAAAAATTCAAGTTTGTCTCACCGAGTGGTTCACAGCATCCACTGAGTGTATACCCTATAATTGAGACAAAATAAGGAGAAAATTCTTGCACTTGTAAATTTTGTGGTTTTCAGCACTCTTTTACTAAACCTAGTATTTGTCCTGCTTTAAAAAAGAAGTGTAGAAATTGCCAAAAAGAGGGTCTCTTTGCAAAAGTATGACCCCTAAAGAATAAAAAATAATCATCTCTCCACACCATAAAGCAAGAGAATATTGTGACAAATGTTAATCAGAGTGATCATGGGGGTGACCCGCATTTATATTTTAGATCTGTTGAACTTGGAGTGGTTTCCAGTGCTAATAACACAAAGAATGGTTTGATTACCCTTAAAGTTGCACAAAAAGAGTTGAAAGTCAAGGCAGATACAGGTGCAGAAGCCAGTGTTATGCCTTATAGTGTATACAAGAACATCACTACAAAACCCTTGCAGCTCCTTAAAGCATGGCTCTCAGATATAGCAATTAATCCAGTTGGCTGTGTTCGCCTTCCAACTCAATAAAAGAATCGGAAAATGGATCTGCTCTATCTTATTGTAGATGGACACTTTGCACCCCTCTTGAGCTGTGAAGCCTGTTTAGACTTGGAAGTGCTTAAGTTTATGAATCTTGAAGTGATAGACACACCAGATTTAAAGGCCAAGGAGGCTGAGCTAGCCGAAAGCAAAAAAATGAATGCAAAATTGTTTGTTGGAGATCCTGTTCTATCCCAGTACCAAGATTGTTTTAGTGATAAGCCAGGAACACTGCCAAATAAGGTACATCTAGAAATCGATTCTTCGGTGTCTTCAGTAGTACACCCCCTCAAAAGATTCCAATTTCGCTGCTCAAGCCGACTAGCGAAAAGCTCCTAGAGATGGAAAAGGATGGCAATATTGTAGAAGAAGAAGAACATACCCCATGGGTATCTTCAATGCTGTTGTTGACAAGCGAAAAGAAAAAGATAGAGACAATCCACCATCAAAAGATAATGTCCGAATCTGTATCGATCCCAGAGATTTGAATAAGGCCCTCAAGAGGCCACACTACCCTATGATTACTGTGGAAGAAGTTGCCAACCGACTGCCTGGAGCTACAATGTTAACAACCCTGGATGCATGTAGTGGGTACTGGCAAATGTAGGTGGATTAGGAAAGTTCAAAACTTTTAACATTCAATACACCTTGGGGAAGGTACGGGTTTACCCGACTCCCATTTGGGATCTCATCTGCTCCTGAGATATATCAAAGAGAAATAGACAAGCGTTTTGCTGGAGTCCCAATTGAGATTATTAGTGATGATTTTTTAATCCATGGAAAAGATATCAACGATGTTAATGCAAAGATGATAGCAATACTTGAAAAGAGCAGAGAGGTGGGGTTGAAATTAAATCCAAAGAACGTCAAGCTCCGAGTTCCAGAAGTAAGTTATGTGGGACATGTTTTTACATCTGAGGGTTTAAAACCGGATCCTGAGAAAGTGCGTGCAATTATTGAGATGCAACCCCCGTCAGACAAGGATGGGGTGCAACGATTCTTAGGAACAATCAACTACTTAGACAAGTTCATTGAACACAAAGCCAATTTGCAAGGTCCCATTTCCTAACTGAACCAGAAAGAGGCAGCATTTATCTGGGAGAAGCCTCAACAAGAAGCATTTGAAAAGCTTAAAAATGTGATCACCCGTGCGTCAGTGTTAGCTTATTTTGGCAATCACAAGCAAACCATACTCAATGTGGATGCAAGCAGGACTGGCCTTGGAGCAGTCATCATCCAGGGAGGTAAACCTATTGCTTTTAGTTACAAGACTTTATCTTCTTGTGAACAGAGATATGCCAAACTAGAGAGAGTTGTTGGCAATGCTGTGGGCAGCAGAGAGGTTTCACACATATGTGTACGGACGGCGAGTTATCGTAGAGACTGATCAGAAACCTTTAGAAGTAATTTTTAGAAAACCTCTGAATGAATGCCCACCAAGGCTGCAGAGAATGCTTTTAAAGTTGACCAAGTATGATCTAGTTGTAAGATATGTGCCAGGAAACAAACAAGTCATCTCTGACTGTTTGAGTAGAGCCCCACGTATTGGCACAACACCCATCAGTGAACCAGAGGATGTGATTGGTATCAACCTGATTGATAATCTTGGAATTGAAAATATCATGTTGAACAAATTCAAAGAGGCATCAAGTACTGATGAAACGTCAAGAGTAGTAATGGAATACGTCGTACAGGGTGAACCAGTAGACAAAGATCAAGTTGATGAACTGGCAAAAGAATACTGGAATTACAAAGAAGAGCTGAGTGTATAAGATATTTTGCTGTTCAAATCCGATAGAATCGTAGTTCCAAGATCCATAAGAGCTGAAGTACTAAATGATATACATGGAGCACACTTGGGGGAGAGTAAGAGTCTGAGCTTGGCAAGAGACTATGTCTTTTGGCCTTCGATGACAGCGCACATCAAAAATAAAGTAATTTCATGTCAGATTTGTAACGCATTCTGTAACCAACAACAGAAAGAGCCACTGCATCTGCATGACCTTCCTGGTTTGCCGTGGCAAGTTGTTGCAACTGAAATGTTTTGAATATGCTGGACACTCTTACTCGATTGTAATAGATTTCTATTCAAAGTATTTTGAAGTTGAACTACTGGGGCAGTCCACTGCCTCATGTGTCATCAACACCTTGAAACGAATCTTTGCCAGATTTGGTATCCCAGCAAAAGTTGTCAGTGACAATGGATCACAATACTGTAGCACCCGAAATATTTTTAGTACTACTCATGAGTTTAAGCAGTTTGCTGAACAGTGGGGATTTCAGTACATGACGAGCTCACTGGGGTATCCAGAGAGAGAGCGGTCCAGACTGCCAAGCGAATCTTCAAAAAGGCAGCGGCAGAGAAAAAAGACCCATTTGAAGGTTTATTGAAGTATAGAAACATTCCTTTTGAGGACATAGGAGTCTCACCTAGTCAACTGCTGATGAGTAGGCGAACGCGCATGAAACTATACCTACCCATCGACGGCTATTGGTACCACACTCAGTAGACCCTAACAGAGTTGTAAAGACATTGGCCCATCGACAGGCACATGCAAAGAAGAACTATGATCATAACAATTGGGACCTTCCGCCTTTAGAAGCTGGAGATAAAGTCAGAATTCGTGTAAACAGAGATAAAGAGTGGCGGAAAGCAGAAGTCCTGCCTAGGTCATATGTGGTCGAAGATGAACAAGGACGTGTATTTAGAAGAAATCGAAGACAAATAATTTCTGTCCCGAAAGACACACATCCCAAAGATGCCAGTGGCACCTACTAGCGGGAGTCTTCAACTTCAACTATCCAATGAACCACCAAGTCCACTGAAGGAACCTGATGAACAGAGAGGAGCAGGAGAACAATTGCCATTCAGAACAAGATATGGCCGTGAAGCAAAGAAGCCCCAAAGGCCTATTGAACAGTACTAAGAACAGTGTTGAACTTTTTTTTTTGAAATTTTTAAAGAGAAGGGAGATGTTGTAATATGTACATTGACTGCTTAGGGTTCCTGTGTAGCCCCTGATGTTTTATTGGCCCTCCCTAACCTAGGAACGTTGTTGGTTGAAATTCGAATGTTATTTTCGAATGTTGTGCTTTTACCTCGAATTCATGTGCCTATTACGTTCATATTGAGTGCACAAAAGTATAACAAATAGTAAGAGAGACCTGTTTCGTAGTTTTATGAATTTTTTTTTTTTATTTATTGTCGGAAAATAGGAGATTTACCAGACTGTAGAAAAGAATCACAATCACTATCACTGGTTTGCAATTGGTTTGAAATAAACATAAAGGAAAAATGTTTTGCCGTCGAATTTTTAATTGTGATAAGATGTGACAGCGTTACGAGCTGAATTAAAAATATAAGCGCAATATTCTAATCACACAAAAATGAAATAATTTGAAGAAATATCTACTCTTCTAAAAATGTATTGCAACAGGATTAATATGAAAAGAAAAAACGTAAAAATTAAAATCAAGTTTTGTGAAAAAAACGGAAGTAGAGACTTAGATTTTGTTACGGAAAATATTGTAA
This sequence comes from Palythoa mutuki, assembly GCA_027575235.2. Lineage (NCBI taxonomy): Eukaryota > Metazoa > Cnidaria > Anthozoa > Zoantharia > Sphenopidae > Palythoa > Palythoa mutuki. The sequence continues at coordinate 5,464 of JAODFW020938458.1, forward strand.
ACAGCTTGTTTTAAATATATAATATAATAGTAAGAAGATGAAGTGATAAACATATCAAGAGAAAATGCTTTACTGTAGTGAGTTGCCTTTACTTACTGATAACATCAAGATACGCCGATGATAACACACTTCCCAGCAGGTTCTTAGCAGTACAGGTAAATTGTCCTGCGTCTTCCCAATTAACGTGATGAATTTCAAGAAGAGTGTTGAGTTGACTTAAAACTCCATTTCGAATCACAGATGATCCGTCCTTTGTCCAGGAGTAGCTTGGGAAGGGATAGCCAGTGGCGATACATCTTAGCTTCACAGTACTAGCGTGTTCTGCAGTCTTGTTCATCAGAGGAATGGTCATTTTAGGTGGAGGTACTGCAAGTAGTTAAAAATGGTTTCAGTTCAATTAAGGTCACTCAATTTACTGAAACTTAACCAACATTTTGACGACGCTTCCTGTTGTCAAACGTTCCTCACGTGCACTAGACTGAGCAGATATCATATAACAGTTGATTGAATAAACAGTATCACAAAAGACTGAGTAAACATTATAATAAGAGAGGTTACGTAGCCGTTTCGGGTCAGACCTTGTGCAAATTTCATGGTTGATACTGATAGACTCTTTTAAACGTGATTACTCACCCTTATTGGGGACACAATAGACAGTATCTTACGTCTGAGTAGACAGTTTTACAGCAGACTCAGTAGACAGTACTTTTCTAGTGTGAGTGGACAGTATCACAGTAAACTGAGTAGAGAAAATTACAGTTCACAGTAGATTGAGTAGACAGTATCACAGTAGATTGAGTAGACATTATCACAGTTGACAGAGTAGACTTATCACAGTAGACTGAGTAGACAGTATCACAGTGAACAGAGTAGACAGTATCACAGTAGACTGAGTAGACAGTATCACAGGAAACAGAGTAGACAGTATCACAGTAAACAGAGTAGACGTCACATTAACTGAGTAGACATTATCAGAGTAGACGGAGTAGACAGTATCACAGTAGACTGAGTAGACAATATCACAGTAGACTAAGTAGACAGTAAAACAGTAAACAGAGTAGACGTCACATTAACTGAGTAGACATTATCAGAGTAGACTGGGTAGACAGTATCACAGTAGACTGAGTGGACAGTATCACAGTAGACTAAGTACACACTATCACAGTAGACTGAGTAGACAGTATCACAGTAGTTTGCGTAGACAGTATCACAGTAGACTAAGTAGACAGTAGACATTATCACAGTTGACAGAGTAGACATTATCACAGTAAACAGAGTAGACATTATCACAGTAAACAGAGTATACATTATCACAGTAAACAGAGTAGACATTATCACATTAACTGAATAGACATTATCAGCGTAGACTGAGTAGACAGTATCACAGTAGACTGAGTAGACATTTTCACAGTAGACCGAGTAGACATTATCAGAGTAGACAGAGTAGATTTTATCACAGTAGACTGAGTAGACAGTATTACAAAAGACTGAGTAGACAGTATCACAGTAGACTGAGTAGACAGTATTACAAAAGACTGAGTAGACAGTATCACAATAGACTGGGTAGACAGTATTACAAAAGACTGAGTAGACAGTATTACAGCTGACTGAGTAGACGGTACAACAGTAAACAGAGTAGACAGTATCACAGTAGACTGAGTAGACAGTATTACAGTAAACAGAAAAGACAGTATCACAGTAGAAAGAATAGACATTAACACAGTAAACTGAGGAGACATCACTGTAGACTGAGTAGACATTATCACAGTAGACAGAGTAGACATTACCACAGCAGAAAAAGTATAGAATATCACAGTAGACAAAGTAGATAGTATCACAGTAGACTGAGTAGACAGTATCACGGTAGACTGAGTAGACAGTATAACAGTAGACTGAGTAGAAAGTATCACAGTACATTGAGTAGACAGTATCACAGTAGATTGAGTAGACATTATCACGAGGTTTGAGTAGACATTATCACAGTAGAGAGAGTAGACGTTATCACAGTACATTGAGTAGACAGTATCACAGTAGACAGAGTAGACCTTATCACAGTAGATTGAGTAGACAGTATCACAGTAGACAGAGAAGACACTACCACAGTAGATTAAGTAGACAGTATCACAGTACATTGAGTAGACAATATCACAGTAAACAGAGTAGACATTATCATAGTAAACTGAGTAAACAGTATTTCAATAGACTGATCACATGAATAGACAGCATCACAATAGACTGAGTAGACAGTATCACAGTAGATTGAGTAGACAGTATCACAGTAGACAGAGTAGACATTTTCACATTAGACTGAGTAGACGGTATCACAGTTGACTAAGTAGACATTATTATTGTAGACAGAGTAGACATTAACACAATAGACTAAGTAGACATTACCACAGTATACAAAGTAGACAATATTACAATACAGTGAGTAGACAGTATCACAGTAGATTGAGTAGACATTATCACAGTAGACAGAGTAAACAGTATCACAGTGGACTAAGTAGACTGTATCACAGTAGACTGAGTAGATAGTATCACAGTAGACTGAGTAGACAGTATCAAGGTTGACTTAATAGACATTATTATTGTAGACAGAGTAGACATTAACACAGTAGACTGAGTAGACAGTAACACAGTACACTGAGTAGAGAGTATCATCGTAGACTGAGTAGACAGTGTCACAGTACACTGGGTAGACATTATCACAGTAGACAAAGTACACAGTATCATGGTAGACTGAGTTGACATTATCACAGTAGACTGAGTAGACAGTATCACAGTAGACTGAGTAGACATTATCAAAGTAGACAAAGTAGACAGTATCACAAAAGACTGAGTAGACATTATTACCGTAGACTAAGTAGACAGCATCACAGTAGACTGAGTAGATAGTATCACAGTAGATTGAGTAGACATTACCACAGTAGACAAAGTAGACAATATCACAATACACTGAGTAGAGAGTATCATCGAAGACTGAGTAGACAGTGTCGCAGTAGACTAGGTAGACATTATCACAGTAGACAATGTAGACAGTATCACAAAGGACTGAGTAGACAGTATCACCGTAGAGTAAGTATAAAATAGAAAGTATCACAGTAGACTAAGTAGATAGTATCACAGTAGACTGAGTAAACATTACCACAGCAGACAAAGTATAGAATATCACAGTAGACAAAGTAGACAGTAACACAGTAGACTGAGAAGACAGTATCACAGTAGATGGAGTTGACAATTTCACAGTAGACTGTGTAGACATGCAGTATCACAGTAGACTGAGTAGACAGTATTATCACAGTAGACTAAGTATAGACAATATCAAAAGAGACTCAGAGTACACAGTTTCGCCATAAGCCTGAGTAAATAGTATCTTAATAGACAGAGTACAGATTATCAAAGTGAAATGAATAGACAATATCACAGTTAACTCGGAGTACACAGTATCACAATAAATTGAATTCACATTATCACAGTAGACTATGTAACATTATTAGAGTATACTTAGTGGACAGTATTACAGTAGACTGAGACAAAACCACCTTACTTAATTGAACCAATTTCCTTTGCACTTATACATAATTGGTACTTCCTTAGGTCCCTTCTTTTATACATAATAATCTTCCTTTTGCTTATGTTTATGAACTTTAAAGATTCCCACATTGAATTTGATTTAGTCGTGTTTGTTCATTTGTTTTATTACAGATCATATACATCGTCAAAAGACAGCCAAAACATTTTTAAATTATGCAGTATGAACAACAACAAAACTTACTTTTTCTACGTCCATAAATCTGAACTTTTATACACGGCAAGCTCTTTGAGCGAACAGGTATAATACGGATATATCTCGCCAAACGCCTGTACTCATGTACCACCGCTGAACTTTGATTGACGTCCGTGCGAAATTCCTTTTTGTATGAAGCAAAATAACAACGAGAGTCAGAATTTTAACAAGGTTAACGATAACCAAAACAAGGACGAAAGCGAGAGCGAAACTGATATCAAAGCAAGAGCAAAAATGAAAGCAAAAACGAGAACAAAAAGAGAGGGTGCAATGACAACAAAAACGGGAACCTTGATCGTAAAGGGAACGACAATGGAAACCGAGAGGGGTGCTAGAACTGCATGACCCCCATCTAAGCTTTTAGACGGGGAGAGGCAGGCTTGCGTTTAGTAGTTAATTCAGTATCTAAATTGCTAGAGAGTCAGTCAAGAAACGTTTATAATAGTATAGCAGTAAAACTTTCCGTATACCTAGGATTATTACGGACGGCAACCCGTGGGTAAAAAAGTGACTAAAAAGTGGTAAAAGTTATTGAATATATACCAAATATGCAGAAAGTGCTCAATACTCTACAGTAGAGCGTAATTAAATCCGTCTGTAGATCGCAGCTGCGTGAAACTGGAGTGTTGTATTTTTTGTTTTACTCCTTATATTACATAATTATTTAAGAAATATAAAATGGTTTCCGTGTTTACATAACCTGATGTAAACACGCGGGAGGTTTGGAGAACACGAGATAAGCGTAGGAAACCACGACGCGAAGCGGACCATTTAGCGACATGGTCCAATGACGAAGAAGAATAAGATTCTTTGTTTCAGGCCCTGTCCACACGTATCCGGATAGCGTCCACACGTAGCGTTTTTAAATCGTGTTCGCCCGTCCACACGAATACGCTAAAGCCAGGTAAGTATGCTAGCTCTCTCTATAGAGCATGCGCTGCAACCAATAGATCTTAAGTATGACATCATCGTATTCGAAAACCTCCGTTTCGCCCGTTCACACGAATACGATAAATCTCCGTTTTCAAGAATCTCCACTCTAGGAGAGCGTTTTCGAAAACCTCAGTTTTCAGTGATCGAAAACGCGGTATACGTGTGGATGGAAGGCTAAAACGGAGAAAAAAGTCTCCGCTTTCGAAAATATCCGGATACGTGTGGATGGGACCTCAGATACGGTAATGAGAGAGACATAAAAGAATGTTCAGCTTAAACAAAGAACCTTATTTCCCATGGCAAGTGGATTAGGTCAACTCCAGATTAACTGGCACGAGTGATTATTTCATTATAAAAGCCAAATCGTTGTATCACAGAATGTTTTATTTTGTAAATGTACAGTCATGTGTCACTCAAACATGCTTGCATATTTGGAGGTATTACATTGCCGCGCGGTTACGAAATTTCTCGTCGAATGTTGAAGAATATTTTTCAACTCGAGAAGAGAAATTTCGTATCTCCATGTAATATTCTATATATTATATAAACACCAATGAATTTGATAAAGGCGCCCCTGTCAAAGGCACTGCATATGTAACCATATCAACAGTGATATTTTAGGCCCATTTCCACTGCATTCGCAATTCGCAAATCGCGCATGCGAACGTTTACAGAAACTCCTGTACCTGTACCTGTCTTCTTCGCGCCTATGTGGCACATAAGGCATCAGCAGTTACTCTCCATTTTTTTCTGTCCGCAGCGGCCACCCTCACCTCATCCCATGACCTCCAGCCTGCCTCTGATCTTTCTTTTTCTACTG
>JAODFW020938553.1:0-11002 GCA_027575235.2 Palythoa mutuki
ATAGCGAGCTAATCTAGGCAGGCGTTGTTAAGGACATACATACACGAATTACTAATTGAAGGCATTAACAAAAGTCAATTTTGAATACATTATTTGTCAAAATAGTAAAAAGTAATGAAAAAATAGGAAAAATATTGTGATTAATGATTGAATTATATTTAAGATGTCTTTTTTATTTCAGAAATAAGAGTGCTAGTGTCAGCGTAACTGTCCATAGTTTCTAAAGTTACAAATAGTAATGCTTTCAAGAATTTTATTTTTGAATATATGGTTTGGATTCTTCAATAGCTTTCAGGAATGCTGTCCCAAATTTTAGCTCCAACGATGGAAAAAGAGTTTTTATGGTGATTGAGCCTAGAATGATTAATATAGTAGTTACCGCAAGATGCTGAGCAAGTATTATACTGATGTATATCTTGTGTAGAAGTAAAAAAAATTGCAGATATTTTGAGGTACAGAATTAGTAGTTAAATCAAGCATAAAGGTTGATAAAAGTTTGAAGTAGATAATTGTGATGGGCAGAATGTTAGATTGAGCAAAATATGGAATCGCGTGCGTTCTGAAAGGCAGAAAGTTGATCAATCGAATGGCTCTCTTTTGAAGTATAAGAATTTTTTCTATGTGAGATTTGGAAGCTTTGCCCCATTCAATGAGGCCAGAAGATATATAGGGAAAAATTAAAGAATTGTAAATACTTAAAAGTGTTTTTAAAGGGACAAAGTGTCTTAGTCTAGAAATAATTCCAATATTTCTGCTGATTTTTAAAGCAATATAACTAATGTGGTGTTTCCAGGATAAATGTTGGTCATTTATATTACACCTAAGTATTTAACATGATCCTTATGTTCAAGATCAAAGGATGTTTTAATGCAGCTATCATAGGCCTTAATACGGATGTTTGAATTAATGCATTTTTGATATGGATGAAAGATTATATAGTTTGTTTTCTTAATATTTAACGAGAGTTTATTTGCGATTAACCAGACTACAACCTTAATAAGTTCAGAGTTGACGATAGTTTCGAGGGATTTTAGGTTTTTGTCAGAATATAAAATATGAGTGTCATCAGCAAAGAGGTAAAAGTTTAGCTTGTCTGAGGCCATGTAGATAACCATATTCATGAGTGCTCATTACGGAACAGCGATCTCTCATGGGAATTACCACTCACTCCTTTGATTCACAAATAGCTCTCGAATTCTTCCGCACGTCATCATTTCGTTTGTTTACAAATTTTGCACGCAAGTAAGAAGTGGGTAAATATTGTATTGTAAGTGATTTTATGAGCCATTTTCCACTACAGAAGCTTCTAGGTTGGCATCATTTATTCCAATATTGAACAAAAGAAAATAATTATAGTGCAATACAATAATAACCAGCTCTGTTTATTATTTCATAAAAGTTTATCAATGCATCCAATGTTTCTGGTATATAAACAAACAAAAACATGACTTGCTTTCATTTATTACGATATTTTTCAGTCGAAAATGTGTATAATTTATTGCCTTTCCATTCAGTTCCTTTTCTAACAAAAATAAAGAGCATTTTAAATAAACACCGTCCTCAAATAAACGCAGCACCCAAATCATGAAAAATTTAATAAATGCCACAGCAGATATTTGAGGAAATGTGGTAATCTTTAGGAACCCTGAGTGTGGTATTTTTCTGTGTTTATGCCCAGGTTTGAATCCAGGTCTGACCACTGACTGGAAAATATTGTTAATAGTCATCTGGTGTGCTTCGTGCTGGTTAACATTCTTACTCTTACAGAAGGTGCTGAGGAAGACAGTGGATGGGGGAAATGGGTTAAAATAATTCAAGAAGGGGAGTGTCTGAAAACCCTAATAAATGGGGCATTTAAATCTTAATCAAAGCAACAAAAGCCCTTCAAGGTGATGGTCTTTAAAGATTTCAGTTTCTCTTAAACAAAAAGAGACATAGAAACTAGAAATTGTACTAGACATTTGATCTTGTTCAGAGAACAAAGAACGAATGCGACCATTTATAAGCGTTCTGGGATGTTTACGGTATTTGGCACTTCAGAGTAATTATTGTATGTTAAACATTGAAGAGGCATTGCAAATATTTAAGTACATTAAGGTATTGAAACTTATTTGTTATTTGTTATATTTTCTTTACCTTATGTAGAAAATGTAAATGCCTTTTTTATCCTTGATATACTTTGTGCTCTTGACCTAAATTTGTTTTTTGGCTCACATATTCAACACACTCAGCTTTTGTGTCATTGATAATAAGCATGTTATATTTCCTCTACCACTACAGATCTCTCATACAGAAAGCACAAATGCAGCTCGATCACATGGTGATTCAACCAAATTATCTTCAGGGAGACAAAGTCAGCGGTTCAGCGAAGGTTATAATAATCCTGCAGGAAAGCCAGTGGCAGTTCCGGTATGTAATGCTTTTTTTTGCAATTCATGCAAAAGGATTGCATTGCACCTTAAATCTAAAATTTGATTCAAGGTGCAGTGCTTTACTGGAATGAAAAGTAGACAAGAAATATTTTTTCTGGAGTGTGTTTACCTATTTATTGTGTTCAAATGAGTGAATTTGTAATGGCTACAGCATTCAAGTGCCTGTGGGAGTTTGTTTTTTGTTTGGCTCATGAAACTAGTAAAGAACATGGATGGGAGGGAGGAGCTTAGCCAGAGCAGTTTAAAGTGCGAACTCTAACCCAGAGGTTCTTAGTTCAAGTCTTCAATAACGTCTTTATTACCCTCTCTTTTGCTTTCCTTTGCCATGAAGTAGTCATGATGGTATAAACAGCCTACTGGCCAGCCTCCCTGCCGTTTGGGGTTTTTAATCATGATAAAGGCCCGCGCAAACGGTTTCAACATTTGCTTCAACATCTATTCGATTTTATCGAACGGTATTTATGAATGTTGAACGATGCTAAATACCAGGTGGGCAATCGGTTTCAACATTTGTTTCGATTTTGTTTCAACAAAATTGCATAAGAAGTCTGGTATTTAGTATGAAGCCACAACCCATTGTTTTCCATAGACGAAGATGCCATGCGCGTATTCGATAATGTTGAAAATCCCGCACAAACGGTTTCAACAACCTTCAACATTTTCGAGAACAAAAGAAAAATTGAAAGAATGTTGAAGCAATGTTTAAACCCTTTTAAACATTTTCGACATCCTTTCGACTTCGTTCCAACATGTTTTAACATGTTTAAAAGGGGGTGGCAAATGGTTTCAACATTGTTGTTCGATAAAATCGAACGGATGTTGAAGTAAATGTTGACACCGTTTGCGCGGGGCTTAACTAAAAGCCCCTTTCATAGAGTTGCAGTTATGAATTTTATTGTATATTACTGGTGATATTTGTTTTTGTGTGTCATGGCAGAGTTGGAAAGAAATCATTTTTAACATTATCTAAAAGATGGAAAAGGCTAAAAAGTTACTTAAGTTGCGTGTTTTCTCTCCATATTGCTATGTATTTCATCAAGAATAGCAGCTGTGGTGCAATGGAGCTTTTTGGGATTTATCAATTTTAATTTCTCATTCATTTGAATACGGATTCATAATCTCGATAATTCTTTAACAAGCAAATTGTTATGCACTATAACTATGTCAAAAAAGATCTGCCAACCAGCTTACTTACAGAGTTACGTCATAATTACAAAAAACCCTTCATCTAACTTAATTTATTCTTAACGAAGAAAAACTACATACATATGTTTTTGAGCGGTTTTGATTGGTAGTAGCTCTTTTCCATGACTCTGGTGATAACTACATGGTTGTTCTTTACACATACACAATAATACTCTTTTCTTCTCACCCCCTAGTTTACAGATTTCTGTAGGCTATGTACTTCTAAGGGGAAAAATGTGTTGCTCTTTTGATTCCCAAAAGTAAACACAACTATCCTCTTATATAGAAAAACTGCAAAATCACTGTGCAGCAAGAGCTGCCATGGATACAAAGCAGTATACTGATAAAAAGTGATCGTTGTTTTTAGGGAAAAAATTCTTCCTGCTGTTAAAATTCATGAAACTTGTTTAGTTTTTGTAAAGTATTGAAAGCAAAAGACCGAACAGCAAATGTAAAGAAATCAACTTCGAACATCACTAGATTTTTCCTGTTGTTTTAAGTTGTATTGGAGAATTGAATCATTAATTTATTCTAGCAGATGTCATAAAATAATATTAATATATTGCACGCAATGATTGGCTGAAAGCCGTGTTTTTATAACTCTCTGTAAACACAGTCTCGTGTCCATGCCATTATGCGAGTAAGGACAATTTAAACTTTGATAATGTTCATTAATGTCTTAGTTTATTTCTTAAATACTTTTCAAAGGAAATAGGAGACATTTTTCTGTGTTCCCATAGATTTCGAGAAGCACTTGTGGAAATTCGGGAGAACTTGAAAAAACGTGGAAACACTCTTTCTCAGGCTCATGTTTCCACTGATAACTTCTCCCAAGCTTTCAGTCGTGGACATTTTTATAACTCTATGGAAAGTGTTTTCTGTTTCTCAGTAAACAGTGAAGAACACAGATATACTGGGGAAAGTAGTCTGTTTATGAATCATGATGATGAAGTTTAAATTAAGTTTTAATGCCAACAGAAACGAAATTGATGGCAGCAACACTTACCGGAACATAACTTCTACAGTGTATACAGAGTGCTTCTCAGACACAGGCTGTGCACGTGAACTGACATTTGCCAGTCTCAAACTGACTCGGAGGGTTTTTCACTGGGTTACCCCTCAGCAAAATTTACACCAACTTACAAGCTATTTAATTCCACTGCTTGCAAACAAAACCATCAAATCGAGGCCAGTTTCTCAAAGTTACAGTAAATGTTTCAGAAAGGAGCACTTGGCCACGCCTTTGGCTTTGTGAGCGTGGAGTGTAATTCAGACATTGGCTAGCACAACAGCTGGTGATGCAGTGTGCTCCGAGGTCATACATGGACCTTATAGCTGCAGCCTTCTCACCTTTACATGATTTCTGTTTGATCTCGTTAAGCTGAGGCACTCATTTGGCACACCAACTAATTACAACAGCTGGTGATGCTGTGCTCCGAGGTCATACATGTACCTTATTGCTGCTGCCAGAGACACCTTTACATGATTTCTGTTGTGCCACGCTGAGCAGGGAACTCCTCTCTTGGTTAAACTTAAAATGACTTAGAATTTTCTACCAATCCCCTTAGCTAATGTAAAAATAACAGTCAATATTACTATAGTTTGGTACGAAAATTATCATTCAAAAACTAATCATAGCTAATTAACTTTTGAAAATAACTGGCTAATTTCGTATAAGCAAAAACGTACAGTGCAGACATATAATCTGTAAGTTTTCTCACCAGCTGCTAAATAAATTAGATCGTTGGTCTATTTTTTGTTCAGATTTCGAAAATGGAACATTTTCCGATTAGAGTAAGCGTACTATCTTTAAAAAAATGTTTTGCTCGACGAAGGACGAATCTTGATCGTACGGTTACCATATGTATCGGATCTCTGAGGCTCTTTTTGTGCCGTTTTGAATTTGAATAAGTGTGATGCGAAGTTCAGCCAAGATTAACCAGATCAAGCCATCGGGGCAATTAAATAATGTATGATTACTTTGAGTAGCAACGCATTTACTATCTATCGCCACATTCGTTCAGTTCTATAGACACAAACTCTGTAAATCGTCATCTGAAAGACACATGATGCAAAGACTGCATTTTAACAAAAATGTGAAAGACACGAAAAGGTAAGAAATATTTTGAAAACAATTGGCATTCCCGCGAAAACATGAACGTGCTCAGAAGCAAGCAGTAGCCACAAGCACTCTCCGAGTGCCTATTTTTGCAACCTCCACAGTTTTTTCCTTGGTTAATTTTCGTTACTGTTAAAATTGTTGTCGACCCTCGAAGACAAACATCTTTCCTGTAGGATGAGGCTGTGTGTTGCTTTTTCGTTGAAGGCCACGTGAGACGAAATTGGTAAGTATTGTGTGGATAGTAGTAACTTGTTTGAATTGAAATGACTAGCAGTAAATTTGTGAAGTTGGACAAGGAAGATAGTAACATTTTCCATATGGTAATTACAAAAGGACAAAAGTAGAGCCCAACAATATTACACTCTTTGTAGTAAGCAGTCACTTTAATACAAGTGTTGAATGACGAGCTACCTTCAATGTTGTAGTCTCCTTATGAATAAATATGCTGCCATCATGTAAAATCAATTGGCACAATTTAATTCCCATTAGGTGGAGGGTAAAATTCACTCGATGTCAGTGCGTGAACTGCTTATAATCTTAAATGTATAGCTTTATAGTTTATAACTTTGGTGTTGAATGTAGTTATTAATGCGTTTTGGTCTATTAATAATTCTATGTAGGTCTGTTTTATCCTTTAATGTTATTGGTTTAAACTTTTGATGGTAAAATCAATTTTTTCTGACCTAGGCAACCACTCCTGGCATTTTCGATGTTAGATTAAGTTGTTATTTTTGTTGTTGACGATGTTGTGGTAGCTGCTATATCATCGAGTTTGTAAGACCGTAAGAAGTGCAGCATTTTCGAAGTGCCAAAAATGGGTGAGGCAAGCCCGAGATTAACCTGGAACCTAATAATTTTAATTTTGGTTTCTTGTCAATGATCGATTTATGTCAACAACTGCGCATCGTGTTTGCATGTGGTTCCAGCCCACATCCCATCACGTTTTGCGCATAGCATGACGTAATGGTTTGAGAATGAGTGGAGACTGGTTTCAGGAAACAAAGAAAGCCACATATTGTAACTTAAAAAGGTTCTTTATTTTCCCTGGAAACCTAAGAATAGGCGCTAATGAACTGCATGTGGCTACTGCTATGCTTATTACGTCGATGAATGCTTTAGTCAAGAACAACTGAATGTTTTGAAAAGCACAGCTCATTACGAGCCCTGGTGTCCTGGCGCTTGCCTCCGGTGTCTTTTGTGTTAAGCGGATGAAAATCATGGACTTTCGTGGACGTGACTCTAATCCGTAACAGTTTAGCACCTTACAGAAACTGGACTTCGTAAGTATACAAAACTAAGTCAACTTTGGCAGGAAAGAAGTTCACACAAATGTTGAACCCAAGACCTTGTGGCTTAAAGGTAACTATCTTACCACTGCGCCAACCACGCTGCCGTCAAGAAGCTGTGACGTGTATTTAAAAAGCAAGATTCAAATTTGGGCAATTTGAGCTTGTGAGTTCAGTGGCATATTTCAGTCGGTATTCAGCAGGACGTTATAAAATTATCTCAGTTTGATTTACCGTGGAAGTCGAATGGCCTTTGCTGGTAATCATGTTTGTTTGTTTATCTTTCAGCAGGCATTGAAACTTTGGAAATGTCTTGTTTTTAAGTGGGTAACTTCTTATCGAGATGTTTTTAAACAACCTAAACCTTTCCTTAATCAAGATCAACTCTGTGCCGAGAGAAAGATGCGATTCATTCGGCCATTTTCTGCAACTATGGGCTTAAGTGGACCTCCTTCGAGGACCTCGGGTGTTTTCCCAATACAGTCCTCTTGTGAAATAATGTTCTTTGTTTCCAGTGCAGTAATGAAAAAGACACAAAAGAATATTTCGCTTAAACAAAGAACCGTACTTCCCAAGAGGAAATTGGGAAAATATTGAGGCTGTCGAAAGAGGTCTGCCTTACTACACGTCACAACCGATGGCGTGAACACTCGTTTTTGCAAGAAGAATGCTCTTAAACTTTTTCAGGGCTGTATTCTCAAATGTTCATAAATGTTCTTCAGCATAATAAATAGTAGTGGGGTTTTGTATTTTCCATGGCAGAGTTTGCCTAATTTTGGGGAATTTTTATAGCTCATTACACTTGCAAAACAAAATTCATATTCTGTCTGCCAGATTTGGCTTTCGGTCTCTCGTATTTTTGGTTTGTAGCATAACGCACCGTTCTGTACTCATTTGTTTGATTGAAAACCGGCTTCTCATCGGTGTGCAGTTAATGATCTCAAGGGCCTCAAACCATTACGTCATATGCGCAGCACGTAATGCGCGTGGGAAATGGGCTGGGGTGGGTATGTTTAATAATTGGCGGCGTGCTATTTAATTTGGAACCGTCGCAAATCTACAGTTTCTGTAGAGTTATTGGATGAAAGTCTTTAGTTTTCACGGATGGGACAGTAGCGTCGTCGTGAACAAATATAAATTTGTTTGAACTTCAAGATATTTTCAAATTTAAAGCTGGTGCAGATTTTAAAATTTCATGGCGTTTATCATCTAAACTTTTTCAGGGCGTTTAAAATGTTTTCCTGAAGCTAGTGTCTTGTTAGTTTCGCGATGCCATCAATCAATCTAGAGCAATTTATCAACATCTAACTTCTCCTTACATAACTAATAATAAAACAATATAACTGGTAATGAGAAATAAGAAATTGATCAGGTGGAGTAAACTGTAGAAGTTGAAAAGGCAAATTCTCCCAAACTGCTTATTTAGAAAGTATGGAGCTCAGTTGGGAGAATTTACCAACACGTCATTTGTCGTGCTTGGGGCTTAAAGGGTTAAGGGGTGCATGCACAATACTGGATCGAGTTTGCTGGATTGACTGAGGTCATTATATGGGATGAGGCTGATATGGGATGAGGTTAATTTGGGGTGACATGGCAAATGTAAAAACATGTGAAGTCGCCATCTTGCATTCTCTTCTTGATCCATGCAGCCCGGTCATAGATCTCGTTCCTGTATGAAGTGCAACCCCCGTTTTCGTGGTGACTGATTAGAATCTCGTACCAGCATGAAAAATTTGATCCGGAATGAGAATGCCAAGCGAACTTGATCTGGAATGACTTTACTTTCATTTCAGAATCATGTAAACACTGTTTTCTCAAATACAAAGCTGCACGAGGGTTGAAAAAACTGGTGTGAGGTCGTTTTCCCAGGATGAAACTCTATCCGGTTTTGTTTAACACTCCCTTAGCGGTCGCACTGCTCCTGGAATTCTTTAAAAACCCCAGAGATTTAAAAAAAATTCTTTAGGACCCTAGAAAACTTGGAATTCTTTTTGCTACATCGACTCCTGTAAGTCTCCTTAAATTTGGCGATTGTTTGGCCAAATCGGAGGCAAAACCCACACCTTAAATTCTTTAGTGGTTTTTGAGTAAGGCTAAAAAATTAAGACGAGCATAAATCTGACGTTACCTTATTATGAATTTTAAAATTCTGCCATGAAATTTTAGGTTTTATACCTCGGAAAACTCATGGAAAACTCATGAAATTTTGTTTACTGATCCTGTTTTATTTTTGCAGCAAGCAAAGCTCTTGATTTTCCTGCTCTAGAAAATACTGAAAAAATCAAAAATTATATTTTGAAAAATGCCCGTGAAAACGCCTGCAAAAACATCTAATGTATCCTGATTGAAAATTAAATATTTTGACTTTCATACAGAAGCTTGAGAGTTTAAATTGCAATCATAAAGTGGAATGCTGTAGCACGAGGAGTTCACGCGGTTGTGCAAAGTTAGGATGTGGTTTACGGGTTTTTTAATGAAACGCGGTAGAAAATACCGGAACAAGGGACGCCGTTTTTTCTGTTGTTCAAGGAATTTTTAAAATCTCTTGATCTGCGTTAAGCTCGTTTTATAAAATTAAAGTGCTAGAAAGTGATTTAGTGAAGGTCATGGGAGTATAGTACAAATATTTTATCAATTCTTTTGCCTGTCTTGTATTAGCCTACGCAAGCAAAAGAACCAGAAGATAGAGAAGAGTGGAACTGCCGCTGTATGGCTATTATGGATTATATTCACCCCTATGATGAGACAAGGCTTACATTCAAGGTATTTTCCAGAGAACACATTCTTTTTAGAGAAAGGGCTCAAAAGCATTGACCAAGATGTCAAAATAATTAAAAAACCAACATGGGCATCGCCGTAAGATGGCTGAGTGACAAAGTTGGCTTATCAAACTTTCAGGCAGTGTTAAACGCTGTAGTTTTTCAAGGTCGGGGAATTTTTAAAACAGTCATGGAATTTTTAAAAAGATCTTAAAAGTCTGGGCTGGGTTGTAAATTAATTTTAATCCTTGGTTAGTCAAAATTCAAGAGGCATTTTTTTCACCAAGGAATTATTAACTTTCCGTATAAAGTAATGTCAAGATTTTCTACGGAAACAAAGTATCGACCCCAGAATTACATCCCAATTCAGTCGCTACAAGGTTAGTGACAGAAAAATGGGTTAAAACTTTATTCCTGGTTATTGCAAATCAGCTTTTGAACAATTGGGCCAATATCAGAGAAAATTGCCTTTGTTCAGAGAAAAATCAAGGAATTTTGTTTCCATTGCTGTGTGGGAACCCAGTGTGCGTTTTTTTGGAGCTTTTATATTTTGCGTCAGTACGGGGGTTTGGCAAGTTTGCAAGTTGACAAATTAGTTTTATTAATCTCGAGTTACCGGACTTAAACAGTTGCTTTCAGTAAACCCTTTTCACGCTTAGTGTAACGAAATGTCTGATTTATTGGAAAAACGAATTTAATTTCAGACTTGTGATATTTATATTAGCAAAACTGACACCTTTCATAGATATAGCCCCTAAATTAACTAAGTAATTAATTTTTAAATCTAAGCAATTTTACAAAGAAATTTATTGTGGGAGGGCTTATGCGCATCATATCACGCTAAATACATACATTTTCTGGCAAAAATTCCACAAAAATATTTAGCTTGAGGTATTCACATCTTCGTCAATTTTTAGCCAATCTCGTCGAAAAATTGCACTTTTACTACTATTGATGTGACAATTTTGATGATGAATTGAACCGTTTTTTGAAATATGTAATGTTTTACAATGTCACGCTGGTGTGAAAAGGGTCAATATTGAACCGGGAAGATGGGAAATTTCTCCATCGGGAGTATTTGGGCTTGACTTTTAAAGAAAGAAACAATAGTTTTTAATTACCGTATTTATTCGAATAAACGCCGCACCTGAGAGCCAAAATATTAATAAAAGCCGCACCCTGGAACAGACAACAAACTTAAACATCAAATTTATGACG
>JAODFW020938653.1:0-10999 GCA_027575235.2 Palythoa mutuki
CAAAACCTGAAAGGTGAAAAGTCTTACGGGACTTTATATTCGCTTCATTGACTTTGACCCGCGGGTCAGTAAGGGACAATTTTTGGCAACGGGACAGCAACGGGACAAAACCCGCGGGCAAAATCCCGTTCTTCACAGGATACGGGTCAGCGGGACAGGACCACGGGTCAATCCCGCGGGTTGATGTTACAATAGCTCTGGATGGTATTGTATTTAGGAGCCAAGTGACTACTGGAAAAAACGTTAATATCATACCCTGAAACTTATCCCAGTGCTAAAAAATAGTATTCAATCAGTTGCATTAATTTTGTTCTAATCAGTAACTTGATTTTTTAGGATGCAACTAAGAAATTGACCTTGTACATAGACATAAATGACGATGTGTGATTGGAATTCACAAGCGTTCACTCCTCTGTTCTCACAGGATCTCTCTCTCTCTCTCTCTCTCTCTCTCTCTCTCTCTCTCTCTTTCTCTCTTTAGTTGTGTTGTTTATGTTATTATTGAGCGGCACATACTCTTCTAATAATAGGGGATAAGAATTCCCTTGGAAGAATGTTTCTGGTAGTATATTTATTTACTGGTTTTTCATCAGTCCTTCTGAGTTCAAAACCTTTGACTGATTCATGTCATTAATTATTATTTTGTAATTTCATTTTTATCAAATATTGATATACTTTCATAAAATTTTGCTATAGCGGCCTTAGTTTATTAATATTTTCAAATTTTTATTTTTAAGTTTTAGTCATCTTATAAATATAGTGTAGATCTTTGTAATGCAAAGTTGAAAATTTTATAGTGATAACTGTGCATAAGAAATGAAATAAATTATTATTATTATTATTATTATTATTAATTTGATATTTTTGACAGTTCAAATCTCATATGAAATTGAAGATCTCGTCTCCTCTCTGGTAGAAGCTTTGCCTGATCTGTTACAGCCCCAGATGCATTTAATACCAAAGAATGAAGTTCACATCAGCTTGTCTCGCACAGTACCAATAAGGCATTACTGGATTGACCCCCTTGTGGAGCAACTGAAAAGCAAGCTGGAAACTAAAAAAAGGTTTTTTATATGTTATTTAACCCTTTAATCCCCAAACATGACAAATGATGTGTTGGTAACTTCTCCAAACTGAGCTCCATACTTTCTACATATTAAGCAGTTTGGGAGAATTTGTCTTTTCAACTTCCAGAGTTTATTCCACTTGATCAATTCCTTATTTCTCATTACCAGTTAAACTGTTTTGTTTGAGTTATGTAAGGAGAAATTAGATGTTGATTAATTACCTGGAGCTGAAAGAGTTAGTATTTTTTTTATAATATTTTTAAGGTTGTTTTGGGGTAATAGTTTTGGAAAGGGGAAGCTATCAATGGGAAAAATTGAAACAATTGATAAAACCTTTATTTAAAATCCCCAAACTGCTAAAATGGCTTTCAGGAAAAAAATACACAAACTGTATGTTTTAAAATGAAAATTTGTCTTCTTTACTACAACATAGAAAGGGTGGATAGCTGTTGTGTACGTGGTATTATTTTTATACTTTGTGATTGGCTGTTGTAATATATTCTGCACTGTGATTCAGTTGACTGATTATTTTAAAATTGCAGTCTCAAAAAAGGATGAAACCTTTAATATTCACAATATGACAACCACAAAGATTACTATTGGTTGCTGTTATTAGAGTTCGGTGTTACAAATGCAGTTGTACATATTTCTCTTGTGGTAACAGGTTCTTCTGCAGTTTTGGGAGACCTCAGTTTTATGTAAATGATGATCACACCAGGTCAGTTGAGTTTTATGTATACCCTTTTCACAGAATCAGTGAGCTTACCACTGTTGTCATGATGTTGGGTTTATTTTGTCTTGTTTAACTTAATGGGTTTTGCCTGCTGTCCATCATTTCAAAGTTTACTTTATAACCCTTACAAGACAGTACTAACAGAAGCACTAAATTAATCTACAAGTCTGTAATTTATGGAGCACATTGCTAAATATAAACAGTTGAGTCTTGCTTGGCCAAAACCAAAAATAAATTAAATTCAAAAGGTCACAAAGTAATGAAAATGGTGGTAATGAAAACTCAAAAATAAAATTAGTTTTTATTCAGTTAATAAAGACTCATGCTAACTTTATTTAAGGGTAGATACAAGGGTAATACCCACTACCCATGTGGCCATGGTGCCCAGTATAGTGGCTACTAACACTCAGGCTAACTTTATTCAAGGGTAGATACAAGGGTAATACCCGCTACCCATGTGGCCATTGTGCCCAATATAGCAGCTGTTAACACTCAGACGCACTCTATCAGGGTAGATACACTCCTATCAGGGTAGATACAAGGGGTAATACTTGCTACCCATGTGGGCGTTGTGCCCATTATAGTGGCTGCTAACACTCAGGCTAACTTTATTTAAGGATAGATACGAGGGGTAATGCAACTACTCATGTGGCCATTGTGCCCAATTAGTGGCTTCTAACACTCAAGCTCACTTTATTTAAGGATAGATACAATAGTTAATACCCGCTACCCATGTGGCCATGGCCCAATATATTGGCTACCAACACTCAGGCTCACTTTATTTAAGGGTAGGTACAAGGGGTAATGCCTCTACTCATGTGGCCATTGTGCCCAATTAGTGGCTGCTAACACTCAAGCTCACTTTTTTTAAGGATAGATACAATAGGTAATACCCGCTACCCATGTGGCCATTGTGCCCAATATAGTGGCTACTAACACTCAGGCTAACTTTATTTAAGGGTAGATACAAGGGGTAATACCCACTACCCATGTGGCCATAGTGTTCAATATAGTGGCTAATAACACTCAGGCTAACTTTATTTAAGGGTAGATACAAGGGGTAATACCCGCTACCCATGTGGCCATAGTGTCCAATATAGTGGCTGCTAACACTCAGGCTAACCTAATTATGTAAGGGTAGATACAAGGGGTAATACCCGCTACCCATGTGGCCATTATGCCCAATATAGTGGCTGCTAACACTCAGGCTAACTTTATTTAAGGGTAGATACAAAGGCTAATGCGACTACTCATGTGGTCATAATGTCCAATATAGTGGCTGCTAACACTCAGGCTAACTTTATTTAAGGGTAGAAACATGGGGTAATGCCACTACTCATGTGGCCATAGTGCCCAATTAGTGGCTGCTAACACTCAAGCTCACTTTATTTAAGGATAGATACAATAGGTAATGCCCACTACCCACATGGCCTTAGTGCCAAATATAGTGGCTGCTAACACTCAGGCTAACTTTATTTAAGGGTAGATACAAGGGGTAATGCCACTACTCATGTGGCCATAGTGCCCAATATAGTGGCTGCTAAAACTCAAATTCACTTTACTTAAGGGTAGAAGATGCAAGTGGTAATGCCACTACTCATGTGGCCATAGTATCCAATATATCGGCTATAAGTTTAACTAAAACAAAGCTTTTTGGAAAAAATCTCAAAGCTACAATTTTAATTACACAGTTTTAAGAAATAATCTGACTAATATACTAAAATAGATTATATAATTTGTATTGTCAATATTGTAATCATATGGAATTCTTACCTTTAATGGTTTGCTTACTCTTATATTTATAGGAGTTTTCTTGGTGTGACAGTATGTAGCGGGAGGGAACAGGTACATAGATCTGTAATACAGTAACTTTATTATTGAAGATTTCCTGAGAGGGATTTTCAACAATAATTTATAAAACTTGTGTAACAGCAATATAAATGCAATATAACTTAAGGAAACATACCATTTACTCTTCATCATTGCATGTCATATTTTTATACATTTGTTGAAAAAACTTCTGTTTTTACGCTGTGGTAATTAGCAATAATGTCTCTCGACTTGGTCTCAGTATGGGATTGCAATTTTTCGACTGTGTACTGTTTGTCTTCATCAGGCAATTAGTCATGCAGCACTTTATATATATATATATGTATATATAGTGGATAAAAACTATAAAAACGAAACCATATGGTAAAGAGGGCTCAATACCTATGGGCAGAGCATAAATGAATAAATAAATAAATAAATGCGATCTATCCAGTCACTCCGTCGCTAGAGAACTGTTTAATGCAGCGTTGCTGCAATCTTCAGGTGACGTAAGACAGCACCGCTGCATGAAACAGTTTTGTAGTGACGGAGTGACTGGATAGATCACATTTGTTCATTTATTTATATAGATATATATATATCATATAATAACCCAAGTTAATCTCCCATTTTGATTGGTTCTCGCCTATGATCTATTAGAGGACACACGCACGATTGACGTCACCATTACAGAGTTTTAAATTTCTTATTTTAAAAAACAAATAGTTTTCATGTTTTTGTGTGTCTGTTCAGTAATAGGTCATAGAGAACATCAAACTGTGGTAAGAACATCAGTGACACACTCGGCTATTGCCTTGTGAGCCACTTTTTTGTTCTTATCACAGTTTGACGTCATCTGTTATCTATTACTGAACAGAGCACGCCAACATGGGATCTATTTGTTAACTAGATCGAATGTGACATTGCAACTCTGCTCACTTGGTATCCATCATAACAGTGAACAGATTCAGAACCATGAAATCATTAATTCGTTTGAAGTTCTCAGAAACCGAGAAAGCCGGATAACAAGATTTCCTTCCTAGACACTTAATTGGTATTACGAGAACCTGGAGTTGACTCAGAACGAGCATCTACAGGAAATTTACACATACTGGCATATGTTTTTCACCACCAGAAATCAGTAAAATGCAGTATTGTTAAATGTTTATATGACAGAGCGGAGCGCTCTGTCATGAGGCCTTCAGCCACTGCAGATGAGAAAAAACATTTCTGATGTGCACTTGTTCCCAATAGCTATCCTTTGCCTTTTGCTGTGCAGAAAGTCACCAGAGCAAGAAAGAAAATAATCGCCAGTTTTCAGATCTGCTGTCGTTTTGCCTTAGGTCAAATAGAAAAAATTGAATACTGCCCTTTTTTTTAGAAATTTTTTGGTCGAGGGGGAGAGTTTTTTGTTTTGACTCGGATGTTTTGATTCGAAAACACAACAAGAGGACAGAGAGTAACCTTACTCGTGCTGGTTCTTAATGAATTGTATTTATATACATTCACCTTTGAGATTTCATTTTCATTTTTTCAAACAAACACCCCACCCCATAGATAACAGTCTCCAACTGTTGGTGTCTGTCTCCCATTGAGTAAGCAAAATCTCCAGCCTAACTAAAATTTCTCAATTATTGGACGAGTTTAGGAAAATATCGTGATTTGTCAGAGGCGAGCAGATTAATTATTTGCTTATGCCAAAGGCTGATTACCAAGTCCAATAATTGTTAAATTATCATTCAATCACAGAATTTGCTTTTCCTCTTTTTTGTGGAAACAAAAAGCGGTAAAGTGCACATTGCCTTGTAGTCACAGTCAGTTTTCTTCAGCTATCAATAAGAAAATTTATTGTGTGGACACTACACATGAGCAGTTTCATATTTGCAGCTTAAATCCGCAAGACAGCAATGTGCATGACCCTTATTTGCAGGTCACGTGGTGTGACATGGACCAGTGAGAAGTTGTCGCTGGCTCAGAAAAATTCGCAAGTTTCCGAAAAATAATACAATTTTGCTTCAATTTTATAAAAGCCGGATCAGAAACTTTGTTTTGTAATTAGTTTCAGAGCCATTTGTATGTAAAATATTCAATTCTATCGTTAATTTCGATTTTGCTACATAAGTGTCTTCTGAGCATGCACATTTGTGTTTGATTTATTTGTGCTATATTTTTTACTGATTAATGATAATAACAATGTTAATAATATAAGAAATGTTGTTTTGACACAAGCTTCTTTTTCTCAGAAGAAAAACTTCTGAGTCCCTAATGGGAATCGAACCCATGACCCTCTGATTACTGGTCAGACGCTCTACCCACTGAGCTACAGGATATATTGAGCCTAGCAGTCAGCAGGACATATACCGGATGTTCCATCCATAAGAACCAAGTTAAGTGACCCGTTCCCTATGTGAGTTCCTGTAGCTCAGTGGGTAGAGCGTCTGACCGGTAATCAGAGTATCATGGGTTCGATTCCCGTTAGGGGGACTCAGAACTTTTTCTTCTGAGAAAAAGAAGCTTGTGTCAACACAACATTTCTTCTATTAGTTATTACTAAGCTGAATACAGCTACTACCTACATTAATGTTTCTTTGATCGTGAAGCTTTTCTTCAGAGTATCTATTTATTTTTGAAGAAAAACAAAGTAGAGAAACAAATAAAAATATAAATAATTTTTTACCAAGATCAAAATTAAATCCCACATGCGTAACCCACGGATCCCGGCTTGATGTATATTTGCTTGAGCACATGCATTGACAGTAAGAGAAAAGTACGCTTTTACTTGCTTAACTTCACCATCTTGGATTTCAACTCACGTATTGAAAACATCAGTACTGCGCATGTGTGCATTCTCATCGCGACACAAAAAATAAAAAAAGCCCAATCCTTAACTTGTTGCCTTCTGGCACGAGTAATAAAACAGATCACTTTTTATTGTCGTTATTGCATCCAGGTGTTCAGCCATATACCATAAAATTCATACATAAACATATTATATAATAAACATATTATAAACATATTATAAATTATTACAAAAAACAAATTATAAATTGTGTAAAATCTCAAGAAAATACAGCATATCCGATTTAGAGAAGATACAAGCTGTTTTGGAAAGTGAAGTCCAGCATGAATATGTAACATAAAGTATATGTATCGATTTGGCAAAGTTCATGTCGTTACATTCTTCATGTTTGTTTGAAGACTACGAAATTTGATCGGATTTGGTCAATTTTTGGACAATTAATTAAGACTTCTATCAAGTTTTGCAGTTGCAAAATAGTTTCAAAACATTTTAAAGAAAAACTATAAAAATAGAAAATAAAAAAAATTGATTCGGGCGCATTTTTAAGTGGTCAGGCGAGAACGCTAACCAGCTTTTTTTTACCTGGCCCAATATACAAGGTGTATTGGAGCCTCTCCATCGCTGTTTCGAATAACAGGCGATACGCACTGTCTTCAAGTCCTATACGACCCTTCGGTGGCATTTAGTACAGCCTGAAGACACTGTCCAATCAACAAAGCAAGACGGTGTCTATGACGTCAGAAAAGATGCGCCTATTGTTCAACATTTTGATCATTTTTATGTTAACAAGGACATCAAAAATTAATACATCATTTTTATTTAACATTATAAATTTGCGTTTTATTTAGATTTTAATAAAAATTTACCATTGCAATAACTATTTATTGATGGGGCCAAAGTAAAAGATTTTTTCAGTCTTTTAATGATTAACCGCAACTTTAATTATGTTGCGAAAGCAAGTTATTTACTGTAGCATATATTAAACTCTTACCATTTCTTCTTTATCAGCTTGCAGCATTAGTAACTGTAGTTGACGATGTATTTAAAGAGTTTGCTTTGCAAGAATTTTATAAGGTAAAAATAGTTTTGCTCTTTAGACTAGGGAGATGCCAAACATATATTCGCTCAGTTTAGACTTTTAAGTTTAGACCCCTCTCCACCTTGTTCTTATTTCTCATTTTGTGATGACACCCCCTTACCTACCCCCATGGGATCGTGAAACTCCCAGACCTAAAAAAAGCTCAGCTTAACACCAGCGGTGGCCTCAAAAATGCCCCTTAAACCCGAATCACACAACAGCGTACACTGGCACATTTCTCTTTCTCGAATTACACACGTCTGGTTGCTCAGTACGTCGCAATTATCAAGTTATGCCTAAACCGACAAAAGATGGTCTCATATTTACAATAGGAAAATGATTAAAGCTAAGCTAAATCATTTCCAAACTTATTAGCCCTTTGGAGCTGGTGTTGAGTGGATAAAAGTCGTCGACTCCCCCTGAACGGGACACTAATCCATCGCAAGTTAGCCCCGAGCATAAGATGGCATTCATTGAGGATGGAAAACTTAGTCACACAAATGTTTAACAATCTGCAAGGCCGGGATTATTTGATCGGAAGGCAAAGATCTTACCATTACGCTAACCATATTGTTGTCACCGTGTAGAAGAAACACACAAAACTTTGCTTGTTGCTTATCATTTCCGAGCATGCAACTGGGATCTTCCCCCCTCTCCCCGTTCGATTTTCAATGACCCATTTTCTTTCTCCTCGGGCTAACTGATGATCCATAATCTTTCTTTCATCGAAACTAATAATGTGTGACGGGTACTATATACTAAGTATATACTATATACTAAGCTCAAACTAAGGCAACATACATTTAACGTCTTCTTAATGTGTTTTTAAAATAACCATTTCATTTGAAAGTGGTTTGAGAATGATATATTTTTAAGTATGGCGGCCTAGTGAGCGCAGTGGTAGTCTACTTTCCAACCACAAGGTACGGGGTTCAAACATTGGCTGACCTTCTTTCCACCAAAGTTGACTCAACTGTCTAGCCTCCCCAGATCTGTAAAATGAGTACCAGCTTCTGCTGGGGGCTAACGTGTGATGGATTAGTGGCCTGTACAGAGGCATTCAGTGACTCTCATCTGCTTAGCACAACAGAAACCGGCGATAAGCAACGACTCCAATTGGCTACTTAGGTTCGTGTGGATTTAGCATAAATTTTTTTTGAATGTGGTTTGAGAATGATGTATTGCTTTTGTTTCACTTTAAATTCAACTTACTGGAAACAGCAACAGATTAATTACACTTAGTTTTTACTTGTTACAGAAGCCTTCATTCCACGCTAGTGTTGCTTGGTGTCTTGGTGACGTATTCAGCCAATGCAGCGAACCCCTACTAGAGGCGAAGGTATTTGCAAAAGTTTTTGCTATCCTATGTCGCTTGCTTTTGCGCCAGGTAGGTAAGGGACTGGTTGATTGATTGATTGATTGGTCGATTGGATGAATGATTGGTTGGCTAGTTTATAGACGGATCGATAACTGGATTGGATGATTGTTTGACTGATTGAATGAATGGTTAATTCATCTTTTGGTTGATTGGCTGATTAATTGCATGTTTGATTGATTGGTTGATGTATGGATGGATCAATGGGTGGATTGATTTATTGAATGGTTGATTGGTTTATTATTATTATTGCATTATTCTTGATTGACTGTATAGTTGATTTATTGGTCGATGGAAGGATCGATAGGTGGATTGATTGATTGATTGAATAGCAGAGTAATAAAAGGTAGCGAAGAAGTGAGTAACTAAGTTGTAGGTGTGGCACCGAGTAAAAAGTATGTTTATGTTATGCATTAATATTTTGTCCCGTTTTCAGAAAGCGCTGAGTCATGTGGCTTCGGAGAATGATGAGCTTTCAGTGTATGTCAATGAAGTGCTTTGCAAGATTGGAAACAGGACTTACAGTTTTCCTTTGCATGCTCCCTCATGAGTTGTTCTTTGGGAACTCGTAGATTTCTGTCACCGTATAAATGTGGATTACTAGTCACGTGAATTTGCCTCCCTGTGGCATTGTATTGTTGTAGTGACAGAATCTGCAGTCCACTTCATCTCCTAGATATTGCTTTAGGCCTGACAGTGTTAAATGGTGTACTGAATGTTGCTGAAGGCGTGACACTTTTAAATGATGTACTGAATGCTGCTAAAGGCGTGACAGTGACGAATGATGTACTGAATATTGCTGAAGTAAATCGTTTATGTAGATGAGAAAGAGCAATGATTTTTTGAAATTGTTTTGATGAGTTTTGTCCATCGTCTTGCTTTGGATTAAGTAACTTTGGCGAATGTTGGAGTTAAACCCAAATTTTGACATTGACAATAGAACATTGACAGCTTACAAGTTTCTTACTACACGTCTTAAATCTCCTAAATTTGTGTAGAAGGAAAGTTTGATTTTAGAAACTTTGGTTAAAAAATTAACGCTAAGAAATCGACGTTTCGATGTCTGCTTAACGCCATTATCAAGATAAAACTGAATGTAAAATAAGCTAGTAATATACAGAGTTAAAATTCGCTGCTTTGCTTGAAATACACTATTGTCAAAATATGCTATTGTTATTAAAAAATACACTAGAAACAACAATGCTAAAAAATTAAAAAGAAAGAATATAATCATGAAGCGAAACGAAGTGAATAGAATCAAAACATCTTAGAGCTAATTTAATCTCTCTTTTTAATTAGATTAGGTTTCAAGTTACGGTTAATAAGCATCTCGAAAATGAGACAGTCCCACTTATTTGTACATTTTTATTAAACTATTAAAATAATTTGAAATATCATGAGTGTCGTTTCCGTGTGTCCGCGTTTCCGTTTGACTTGCGGTTTTTCACTCGTTGCTGGTTCCGTCTGAAGATCGTCTAAGAATAGGAAAAAGTACAATTCGAAAATTCAATACACAAGGTACGAAATCTTGAACCTGAGTCCTTCTATCAGACCAGGAGTGGTTGTCAAGTCATTGAATTATAACAGGAACCCTTGAAATGGCATTGAATGTTAATCATATCATCAACATCATGTTCTTAGCATTCCCCTTTTTAACTTATTTTGTTCAGTTTGACTGTGTTTACTTTAATGTAGGATTACTTTGTATATATTTACAGAAGTTTTTGATAAGTTTTTGAAGTTTTATTTATGTTATTTAAAAGCTTCAAATTTCTATTTCATTTCTTGAATTGCCCTTGAATTTCTATTTCATTTATTGAAAGTTCCTTTAATTTTTATTTCAGTTTTTGAAAAATGCTTAATTTTTTTTCAAACCTCTGCTGTAACTGAACTTGACGTTTGCTTAATTTTTCATTCCGCTCAACATTAAACATAAGTTTTTAAACTATTGGCTGTAATTAGTGCAATTGTGGATGAAATTTTCAAACTTGGCTTTAATATGATGGAAAAATGAAAGAATTTGAAATAATAATCGGGATTTCGGAAAATACGTGATCAATTACAGTAATAACCCGCGTATAAGAACCTGAATTTTTCAATTTAGCCTAAATAGGTTCTTATATAAATGGTACTTAAA
>JAODFW020938748.1:0-10998 GCA_027575235.2 Palythoa mutuki
TTTGTAATGCTTTGTTATTGAGTCATAAAATAAAATATTTGAGTGAATTAAATCATTGTGTACTAGACTTTGTTATGTTAACGACATGGGTGCTTTCTTGTCCTCGCTCAAAACCGTTTCTTATTTCCGATCATTAAGATATTTAGCTCGCAGAATGAACTTTGAAATTGAATGGGAAAAGGAAATTGAAAAATTTCATCAAATCCATGGAACACGCTTAAATAACTTAAAGCTTGTTTTTAATCAGGTTGGAACTGAAAATAACATTACAAGGCTCTTGGCTTTTGTACGATTCGCTGAAGAATTGAAATTATCCGAGGAGGAATGGGCCGAGTTGTACATATTTTTCAGTCGATAAAAAGTCCCATCTTTATAACAATTAATCATTTGACTCTCGCCTTTGACCGAATTCGGAGATGGGTTGCTTGCCTGCTTCTTATCAAGTGGCCATAGAGAAACTATTCAGTCGCATTCGCTGTATTTCGGCTTGTTGTGGTGGTTCCATTGTCATTCAGAACTCCGAGTTCTGTGATGGAGAAAGTGCTGAAGGAAATATATTACGACCCAAGTCAACCAGGAAGTTTCGGTGGTGTAGAAAGTATTTATCGTGTTGTTCTCGCAAGAGAACACAAGAAGATTCCGCATAAGAAGATACAAGAGTGGCTCCAAAAACAAGAAACGTACACTTTGTCGTCGTTACACCAAAAATCGAGTCATTGATGGTAGGATTGATGACTATTGGCAAGCTGATTTAGTAGATGCTCAGTCATTGTACAAGTACAACGATTGAAATAATTTCTTACTCACCTGCATTGATGTGTTTAGCAAAGTAGCATGGGCTGTTCCACTTAAGTCTAAAACGGGGAAAAGTTTAGTTGAGGGATTCAAGATAATTTTAAAGTCTGGTCGAAAGCCCAAACATCTGCAGACAGATGCGGGAACTGAGTTCTTGAATCAAATGTTTCAGCAGTTTATCAGAGAAAATGAGATTCAACCTTTCACTACGCACAGTGAGCCCAAAGCTCAAGTCTGCGAACGTTTCAATCGGACTTTGAAGACCAAGATGTGGAAGTATTTTACTTTCAAAAATAAGCTGCGATACATGGATGTCCTTCCAAGTCTTGTTAGGTCTTGTAACATCCACACCAAACACCGCAGTATAGGGGTGCAACCTGTTCAAGTTACCAAATCAAACGAAGATCAAGTCTGGCAGAGGCTTTACGGATCAATAGTAAATAAATCAGTGCGCTTCAAGTTCCAAATAAGTGACACTGTGAGAATAAGTAAAGTGAAACAAACCTTTGAGAAGGGCTACCTTCCAAACTGGACGGAGGAAATATTTACTATTGCAGAAAGAGTCCCGCGTCAGCCACCCATTTATAGATTGAAAGATTACAGCGGTGAAACACTAGATGGTGTTTTCTATGAACCTAAACTACAAAAGGTTGAGAAAGAAGACGATGTTTATCACATCGAAAAAGTATTGAACCAACGCACGAGAAGAGGAAAAAAAGAATATTACGTGAAATGGAGAGGCTACCCTGATAAGTTTAATTCTTGGGTCGACGCCAGTACCCTTCAATCTTTCTAAACCGATTTATATAGGAAATAAATATGATATCATATAATAATTTGTCCTTGTATTGTTCTTATTCTTTAAAGTTGCTAGACAAATGATTTTTGCCTCATTTTTACAAAGACGGCATGACGGACAGACATTTTTATCTGTGGTTACCTTCAAACAGTAGTGCTGAGGTCTTCCCTGAAAATACCCTGAGTATCGCGTTCGACTACCCAATTCAATTCAACTCAGCGGTGACTGGGAAGTAGCGTTGACTGAGATTCAATACAAGAAAAACTGGTACAATATACGAAAAAACTTTTACAATGTCTTTTACGTGCGAAAGCCTAAAGAAAGTATTGTGATTTCTCGCATCGCTATTCCACCTGGCCATTATCACACAATACAGGAGGTTGTTCTCCAAATGAACGATGCTGTGAAAAAAGAAGGACACGAAAAAGATGTCGTCATTTTCTACAATGACCTCACTCGAAAAATCACAGTGGATCTTAACAATGGTGCAGAACTTTTGTTCGGAGCTCTCGGTGTTCAGCTCGGATTTTCGGATGGACAAGTTTTAAAAGGATCTGCTACAGCAAAAAGAGAGGTAGATTTGGAGCTCGATTTCCATTCGCTTTACGTATACACAGATATAGTTGAAGCTCAGATGGTAGGAGATGTCAAAGTTCCGTTAATCAGGATTGTACCTGTTGAAAGCAGTGATTCGGAGATTGTCATGAAAACCTTTTTGAGCCCGCAGTACATACCAGTCAGTAGAAAACAATTTAACACGATTGAGATGAACATAAGGTTGCATACAGGTGAACGCGTTCCATTTGCAGCTGGACATTTGCTTATAACACTTCATTTTCGACAAAGCAGACCAGCATATTTGTGAACAACATTATGTTAAAAAAGATACACATTCCAAATTCTGAACTGTATGAGAAGTACTACGCAGATCAGGCTGGAGGGAGTTTACCAGCTTTTCATGGAACTAGGATTCAGAAAGGGTTTGGACTTGGTGGGATACTTAGAGGAATGTTCAACTGGTTAATTCCACACGCCAAAACGCCTGCAAAAACAATTGGAAATGAAGCTTTTAAGACCGGCGTCAACATTGCACAAGATGTAATGCAGTGTATGGTCAAGATTTCCAATCATCTGTAAAATCACGTGCTGCCAATATGGGTAAGAGATTGACCAATCGAATAGTTGGTGACAACCAATCAGAAAAGAAAGCACAAACGGGTGGGGGAAGGAAACCTTCAAAAAGAAAACTGCTCCCTCACTCAATTCACCCACAGCAGAGAGAAGAAAAACAACTAAGCAGAAACAGAAGCCGACGTTTGTCTTGTAACTGTGAAATGTCGCTCATCTACGAAAGTTCGCAAGAGTTAGCTCATTCTTCACTGGATTTATTTACCGTACCACCCACGCAGACCAGTCGAAAAAATTCAAAAAACACTCCTGTATCGACTATCAGTGCTAATGGTGCAATCGAATTTAACGTTCCTGCCTCAGATGAAGAGTACACAAGTTTGTCCGATACGGAACTGTTTGTCCGTGTAAAATATGTCAAACATGATGCGGAAAACAAAATCAAAGACTTAGATTCAGATGAACCTGTGGGACCAGTGAACATGTTTTTACATTCCTTGGTTACCCAAGTCGATGTGGCTCTGAATGACCGCCTCCATCTACTAGCACATACGCATACGAGAGTTTAATTCAAACCCTAGTGCTTATGGTTCCGACGCGAAAAAGAGTCAGTTGACCTCTGCCCTGTTCTACCCAGACACGCCGGGAAAGTTTGAGCAAGTGAACCCCGTTGAAGAAGACAAGACGGCAAATCTTGGCTTGAAGGCTCGTTATGAATTTACGAAAGAAAGTGCAATCATCGATATGATGGGTGGTATACACTGCGATATTTTTCATCAACCGAAGGATTTGCTCACTGGTATAAAACTTCGTGTGAGGTTGAACAGAAGTAAACCTGAATTTCGTCTGCTCTCCACAAAAAATGACGTGAAATACAGAATTGTAATCGAGGAAGCAATCCTTTACATCAAAAGGATAACAGTTAGCCCTGCTGTTTTACTAGCTCACGCCAAAGTCCTCAAGGATCACAATGCCAAATACGCTTTGCGACCAGTAGAATGCAAAGTCGAAAGCATCAGCAAGACAAAATGTGCTGCAATCTTGACAATATTTTCTCGGGCACGTACCAAGGAGAATTGTTATTAGTATGGTTGCAGAAGCAGCTTTTAGCGGGGCTTATGGTAAGAAACCATTTAATTTTCAACACTTCAATGCAACAAAAGTCGGGGTCTTTGTCAATGGGGCACCCGTTGGCGGGAGAAACTTTGAAACAGACTTTAGAAACAATCAATACGTGGAAGCGTATCTCTCCCTTTTCTCTGGGAGCGGAAAGCTTTATCAAGACGAAGGAAACATGATTGAGCGCACAGCTTTTCCTAAGGGAAACACATTATTTATGTTTGATCTGACCCCATTCCCCGGAGACGAGGATATGAACCTTATAAAACACGGAAACGTTCGCCTTGAAATTCAGTTCTCCGAGCCACTACCGGAAAGTATAAACGTCATAATCTTTTCCGAATCAGATACAATTTTGGAAATTGACAGAAGCAGGAACATCATTTACGATTACGCAAGTTGAAATCACCATGAACAGCAGACAGTTGGCCGGCGTAATGTATGCAGATCGCTTCACTAAAGATGTGTTTCAAGGGGTGTTTCCGTCAGACGTCCTCCCAATCAGCATTAAACAGTATCCAGCCTGCTTCATAGCGAATGTGGACAAGAGTAACATGCCCGGATCCCACTGGATAGCAATATATATTGACAAAGATAAACAAGGAACATTTTTTGACTCTTACGGAAACAAGCCAGAATTTTATAAAATCTCGTTTAAAGAATTTTTAGATAAACACACATTAGGCTATACTTTTAACACAACCTGCTTGCAAAGTTTGTACTCAAAGGTGTGTGGACAATATTGCCTGTACTTTCTTTTATTCAAATCGCGAGGATTTAGCTTAGAAACAATTGTAAACAGATTTACAGAAAACAAATCACGAAATGATGACTATGTAAGTCAATTCATTGATAGACATTTTAGCATTAGAATTGGTGTTATGAGACACGCTATTGTATCACAAGGGACACGCTCGCGACATGAACAATTAGTCAAGTATTAATCCATTGTATGCGTGTTTACCTTAATAAAGTGCATTGTTAACTTGAAAACAGAGTATTTGATTTAGAATGAAGATAGGGTATTGTGGGCAGGAAAAGGGTTTTTACCCGAGATTTTTATTTGTTCAATTATATCAAACTTGAAAGTTAAAGAGTGAATATGAATTACAAGCGTGTGTGCAGAGATTGCCCCATTCCCGATTGTGGGTCAGAGTATTTAGTTAAACTTTCAAATCATCTGGCACAAGTCCATGGCTTGTCAACACAAGAGCGAAAAGTGTGGTTGCAAGAGGCCAAAAATCAACAAATTAAGCTCGTTCGCGATTACGGGAACCCTGTGAAATCAAAACCTTGGGTAATTATTGAATAAGACTGGTACCGAGTCGATAAATATGTTGAAATAACCGCGTATAGACGAACCTAATTCATTCGCAGTATGGATACGCGACTAAAACATCCTTTCCCCATGTTAGTTGCTGGCCCAACGTCTAGTGGAAAAAGTCATTTTGTGAAACGTTTATTAGAAGGGGGTGAGGAAACAATTCAGAATCCACCTGACCGCATTATCTGGTGTTACGGAATCGACCAACAGCTTTATCATGAGATGCAAGAAACTATGCCCAACATATCCTTTGTAGAAGGAATTCCAAACGATCTAGAGACAAGTCTTGATCCTTCTGTTCGCAATGTGATTGTGTTGGATGACATGATGCAGGAACTAAGCCGCAACCCCCGAATCACTAACTTGTTTACCAAAGGTTCGCATCACTTAAACTTATCGGTCATTTTTATAGTACAGAATTTATTTCATAAGGGGAAAGAATTGCGCGACATTTCCCTGAATTGCCACTACTTGGTCATATTCAAATCGCCCCGAGATAACAGCCAGATTATTCACTTGGCCAAGCAGATGCATCCGGGAAACGTTAAATTTGTCCAAGAGTCGTTCATTGACGCAACTGCAAAACCTTATGGGTATTTATTATGTGATCTTAAACCGGAAACGAAAGAAGACTTCCGATTGAGAACTAACATTTTCCCTGGAGAACAACAATTTGCATATATCAAGATAAGATAAAAACAAGAAATATTGTTGGAGCCCTCATTTGATTATGAGTCTGCACGTGAAGAGGAACAAGGAGTTTCTCCGAGTCCTAGCCAAGTGTAAACAACATCAGTGCAAAGCTATTTTGAAGACTGCCGACGAGTCACTTATCAAGGCCATTGTTGAGTGCGTATATAACATTCTTAGAGGAACTGTTCCCATAACCAAAAGAGTGAGATCAAAACTTTTACCTCAGAGAAAAACTTTGCACAAACTGATTGATAAATCAAACCCCAATTCAAAGAAAAAGCGCATTATAATTCAACACGGTGGTAATTTTTTGAGTATTTTACTGCCACCAATACTTACAGCTTTGGAAAGTATTCTCAAGTAAGATGCAGCACACACGGAAAATGGTGTTAATCCCCGAACACACCTTACAAAGACTGGAAGAGCGAAAGCGAGTGACGACGGCACCATTAACGCAGACACTTAGAACACTGGATAGTGAAATGGAAGAAATTCTGAAGCGAACAGATATCACTGACGACGAAAAAGTGACTTTATACAACCAAGTCTTACAGCGGTATTTAAGTTACTACGATAAAAAACGAAACGATCCACTTAAAGTGAGTTTCTCTAATAATAAAGACATAAATGAACAAACCGTTGAATCTCAAGACACTGATGAACACAACTCTGGTGAAGATGAAAGCGACGTATTTGAGGAACAAGTGATAAGGAGTTTACCAAAAACTGTTCGCCAGAGAGGGAAAATGCTGTTAGAAGCTATAAAACGCAACCCTGAAGTGATAAAGTGGACGAAATCTGGTCAGTTGGTGTTTGAAGACAGTACAATTCCCGCCTCCCATATCGCCGATTTGATAGGAGATTCAATGAGAGAAAGAAAAGGAGTTGAACCGGTGGGTTGGCAGCGGTTCTTACGCGGGCTGGCGAAAATTAATGTTCCGGAAGAGTTGATCAGAAACGAAACCCGAAGGAAAGTATTGCGAGAATTCAAAACAAGAATTGCTGAAGGAAAAGGTACAGAACGTTGGTTACCCTCACCCAATCCATCCACAACCCAAACGCCAGGACCGATCAGAACTAAAAAGCCTAAAGCGCGAAATTTCAAGACCAAGACCCCTCCGCCCTTACGTTGGGAAAAGTATTCAAGTTGAATTTTAGTGTTATCGGAAATAAACTTGTAAACGAACGAAAATAAAAAAAAATTTGCATTGAAATAAAAGTATGGTGTTGTTTGAATTTATAATTAGAAAGAAAGAATAAACACATCTCCGTGAAATAACCAAAATGTCCCTTCCGTCCCTCATTTGAGTTTAAAAATTAGTTTCGCTTGGTAAAAATACTGTTATTTTAACCCTAAGTCGGGGACAAAAAGGACTCTCGTTAGAGACGTGTCTATTTTTCTTTTGTTCTTTATGTAAACAACCGTATAGTGTCCCAAAGAAAACCAAATACGGTATATATTCGTCTCAGCAAGTTTATTGTACAATTCATTGAGGTTTATTTACAGAGCTCGTATTTTATTTACACTGTTGTTTTGATATGAAAATTTAAAACAAAACTATTTACAATGTTTGAAGCAGGTCTAAATGTGTAACGGCAAGGTGGTAATCCCATCCGCCAAAACTTTGCGTTTGGGATAAAAATAAGAAAAACCATTTCTGACTTGTTCGTATGTAAACATGTTATTGTCAACTACACGAAAGCCTCTATTTACCCCAGAACTGTTCTGCTTAGTTAGCAGCACATTCAAATACTTGTCTTTGTTAATTTCATTACACTTTTTGTTCACGCCTTTGCAACTAAACTTATCGCTACTGCCAAAGCAGTAATAGGTTTTCGAACATAAACCAATGATCCCATCTCCAGCCCATTCTTCTTTGAACAACCCTGGCGTTCTCTTGTCGTACGCCCTATGTTCTGGCGTGTCTGTTCTCGGTAACCAATTGTGTTTGTCGTTTTCAAACTCCTCTCTTAACTCCGGTTTAACAAGAGATGTGACACTTTCTCCAGCTATAGCGATGTAGGCACTGTCAGTGTCCATTTCACAATACTGGAAGTCAGAGCGGTCTAAATACTTATCAATAAAATCGTAATAAAACTGAAGCATTCGAAGCTTAGCATTCTGATAAACAAAGAAACCAATTTGTAAAGGTAAATTGAGTTTGATTCTTTGCTTGCATGACTGAACCTCGTACGTTTCTTCATCTATCTGATCAAGTTGTCTAAAATAGGGTGTATTGACGAGTCGAGAAGCTTTAATTTCTTCGCAGTAATGCACTTGTCTGTGTTTTTCTTGATCCGTGATAGTTTTTCCATAACCGCTATTGCCAACCTGACAAAATAAAATGAAATAAATTATTGAGTAACAATAAAGGCTATGTTGGGGTGGGGGGAAAGGTATGCGTATGTGCGTGAATGGGGGAGGGGTATAATGTAACAAAACGAGACTTACCAATTTCATGGTGTCGGCCCGTATGGCTTGGTCTGGATCTGCATCTCCCGCTCGCCGGGCATCTGACACAGCCTCTCCAAAGGGTTTAAAGCAGGGAACAGGAGCGTATTCAACAACCTGTTTAGTTTAGATAAAAGTCTTTTAGTATCAGCTTTGTGTTTGGACGTATGGATTGTACATAGCTACTACTACGCTGTATTTGAAGTTTTACTTTACATACCTGATAAACATGTGTGACTTCCAAGCCGTGGTCTAAGTACCACTTCAATAGGGGCGTAGCTAACAGCAACTGTTTTCCGTGTAAACTGCCGATGAGGCTTCGTCGTGGCCTGTTCATGATTCCATGCTCTTCTCCAAAGTTCTTCATATACTCTCCAATATCTTCCCGACTGATCTCCACGTTCTTAAATATAGGACACATTTCACTGAATTTAGGTTTGAGGTGCTCTGGGACCCGGATATCACACTCCACGCACCCAAATAAGGAACCGTCTTTAACTGCCTCGATGATTTGGTTTTCATTCAGAGTTTTGTGTTTGTCGAGGGGGCGTTGGAACTCTGATTTCAGGAACTGCTGGATAGCTGGACTGCTCCTCTTCATTTGCCTCCACTGACACTCCCAAATCTGGACTAAGTCGTACCCCTCTTCACGGATGTATTGTGAATTCGCCTCTGTTTCGCTCCTCAGCTCAACCATCGGCTTTTTCCGCCTTTCGTTTGTGGTTTTCCCTTGCGTTAGATAGCACGGGTGGCCATGCCAATAACAACCTGCAAGGAAACAAAATAATGAAATTGATTAAATTCCGTAAACGTTGCGTGTGTGTGTGTGTGTGTGTGTGCGTGCGCGTGGAAACCATCCACGGGTAACTTTCTGTCCCCAATGCGTTTTTCTGTGTCGTTGAGGCGATGTCGTATCGTGATATTTCGCTGTTTCGCTTCCCATGCCAGCCACACGTCTGCCATTCTGACAGAACTCTCTTGTTTGAAACCCATCTCTCTCCTACGTCTCGTGAAGGACCCAGTGGATGCATCCTGCATCAACGCCCATAGAGAGAGTGCATTGGCGTCGTATTCGACGATTTTACGACATATTTTTGGTTCAAACCCTTTATCTTGCATTTCTTTTTCCCTTAATTTTGTCGCCTCTTTCTCGTGATATCTGTGGAATATAATAGACGGACCTCCCACCATGTTTTTCTTCATCAAATAATACAAGTCCTTGTTCTTCTCATCGAAGAGGGAGAAATGAATGCCAGGTTGAAGATTCATGAAGAGATATGTCAGCGTAATTCCGGGGATTGAGATGCCTTGTCTTAACAGATCAATGTTTCTTTCTTTCCAGAACTGGCACATCTGCTCTAACGCATCACAAAAGGGCTGAACGTCTAAGTTATTATACCAGGTCAGAAAATCCCTGAAAGTCCTCATATTGTTTTCTTCCCAGATTCGTTGACAGTATGCGTATTCTTCTACTGAGATGTTACAACCTTTAAGCGATGAGTAGAAGGCTTCATGTGGCGGTAGTGACGTTTCTTGTAACTTGTCCAAAGAAGTTACATATTCATACGGAAAGAATCCTTTCGTCTGAGGACAGTCGTACGCTTTGAGAAACTTGTCGTAACTGAAGCCTGGAGCCAGAAAGTTAGTCACATCGAGAAAACGAAGATGTTCAGTCTTGAGACACATGAAATTATTGTTGCGCTTAATGGTGAACTTAACTTCCTCTTCTTTCACAAGTACAGGGAACAGAAACTCTTTCACCACATTTAAGTCGTATTTGCCAGAGTTGAACCCTACTACTGGCATCTCCTTCAAGAACTCCTCCAGTCGCTCTTTCAACTTTTTCAATGGTTTTACTTTTTTCTTCTTTTTTCCGGCATTCCTCTCTGTTCTCAGCTCTGGCACTTGCTCTGGTTCTTGGTCAGGTCTTTCCATGTTGAATGCTCGGTAGAATGAGGGACCCTCTTCTTCCAATTCTTCATCATCGAGAAATGCCCGATCTTCTTCCGTTTCAGATTCGATTTGTTCCTGTTCATCATCCGTATTCATTAAGTCTTCTCCTTCATCATCACTATCTTCTTCCTCACTATCTCCCTGTAACTCCACCAGCATTTCAGCCATCCTGTTTAGCTCTCCATCCTCCTCTTGGTCATCTGGACCCAACTTTTCATCAATTTCTTCAAATAATGCACCAAAGTCCGCTCTCACTAGCCGGTAACTTTCTTTACTTATTTCGATCAAATACTGCAACATGTCTTTGATAAGTTCTTTGGAATTTCCGTCTGACACGAAACATTTGGGTTGGTCATAGCCTGGAACATTTGAGCACACACTAACGCTTAACGGCACGTGTTTCGCTTCCCAGTGAAGCTTTTCAGTGTCATTTGGGCAATCTTGATTACTAAACATGCATTCATAATCGAAAGTCGCTCGGTATGGAAAGTATTTCAGACGGTCAGGAATAGTATAGCCCTCATCTTCTAGCAGCTGGAATACTGTCTTTGGTACTTGGTACGCCCCTCCCGGAAAATGATGCTTGACTTTAGCTTCGCAAGTGAGCTCATGTCGCTTGTGGCTGTTTGCTCGCTTCCAGTATTTTCCACATCTTGAACAGCAGAACGATTTGGAGTACTTCTTCATGTCTTTGATGTACGAGAAATGTTTCTTGTACAAGTTCAGGTACAATTT
>JAODFW020938852.1:0-10997 GCA_027575235.2 Palythoa mutuki
ATTATCATCATCGTCATCATCATCACCATCATCATAATCAGTATCATCATTACTATCATCAACATTGTCATCATCATCGCTGCCAACAACATCATCAACATACACATCATCATCACACTTACCGTTCTCTGGTTTGCATTTAAAAGACAAGCTTTTAGCTGTTAGCCTTTAATAGGTTATGATAATGATGATGATAGTGATGATGATGTTGACGTTTATAAAAGTTTATGAATGTGAAATACCTCACTGAACCCCCAACATTCACAACAAATGTTGACGTTTCTGTTCTTGAAATAGATTTATCTGTGGAAGCTTGTTGTACACCTTTTTTGCCTTGATGATCAGCTGGAGTCTCCTCGCTTGAATCGTGTGATCCATGCCCTTCCCCTTCAACCTGCTGTGCCTCTACATCTTCAATAGATTGCTGTGGAAGAGCAGTATCCTTTCCTGGCTGAGCACTTTGTGATACTTTTGTAGGATAATTTGATCCCTCTACAGCAGTCTCCCCACCAACGTGTTCAGGTGGTTTACCTTCAGTAGAATCCTCCTCAACTAGCTGTTCAGGTTGTATCATCTCAGCGCTAGAATCTCTTTCAAGTGTTCCTTTACTTTCAGTCCCACTTGGTATTCTCGCCAATGGAACACCAGTTGCCTCTTGAACTGGGACGCTGATAGGAATATCAGATTTGAAGTCCTCATGTTGAGCAGATCCTCCAGGTGCAGCACCAGAGGAGTCCTCATTATTAGGGCTCTCCTGCTCGGCTCTAGGGCTCTCCTCTCCAGGGACAGGGTCAGGTTCCTGACTAGGGTCATCATGCGAAGGAGTTGAGAGTGGGATATCTTCCTGGTTACTTGAGACAGACATTGAAGGCCCTGGATTCCTCATTTCAACCACCTTCAAGTCATACTTGCCCTCTGATCCCAAACGACAAGAATTTGATGATGCATTATTCCACGATACTTCCACCCAACCAGCTGGTAGGTCGTTGTCATGCCTTGTAACTGTTTAACACAAAGAAAGAGCAGTTAATCTTTGATGCATCACTCTGGAGAACAGTTTAAATAGAACAAATGTAAACATTCTGGCTGCAAAGTTTGCTACTTCGTACTGTCTTACCATTTTGAATATCACCAGCAACAAGCACCTCTCCAAGTCCTTCAGGGTCCTTGAACTTCCAATCCATTCCCCTTACCACTTTATTGCCCACTGTCAGGTGCTTCAGCATCTGGGTACGGATAAGACGCCGCTGCTGCCGCAGAGCTGCTTCCACCTCCCTGGCTGCCTTTCCCGGACAAAGTGACCAGCAGGGCTTCAGTGATGACCGACTTTGGTTCCCTTGAGAGTCTGATGGGGTGTTTTTTGATACTCCGTGATCAGGAACTGAAAGTAAGTACATTTCCTTAGTTCCCAAAATCAATGTCATTCTTTGAAACATAAGCAATGCCAGAGAGTTATTTCAACATGATCGTTACAATCATTTTACTAGTATCATGGAATAGACCTTTGTTATGCTTCTGCCATCTTGGACTTAAAATGAGGCTGGACGAAGACCCAACATTCGAAGCATGACAAAGGTCTAAAAAAATTGTTTAACAGTTATTCCAGGAGCGCTCGTTAGATATCAGATGGTAAATAGCCAACAAGTGGCCAAGTGCCGAATTGGCTATAAATCATCTCATATCCAACAAGCGCGAATGGAATACTTGTTTTATTAAATTTAATGAGCTTTCTGAAACATTCGATACTTAAAATTCTCAGCTTCACCTCCCAAACAAATTTTTCAGCTTGGCAACACTTTCCATATAAGATCATTCTGTAAATGGGCTGATAATCAAGATTGAGTGAACCAATCACAATGCTAGAAACTCAATAATCGGGGTTAAAATTTTAATAAGGTGTATTATATGCCCCTAAAGCACTCTTTCTTGGAAGAGGGTGTGGCTTTGTTAAAACCAAACCCTAACCATTCCCACCACCCAAAAAAGTGGCTTTGGGGCCTATTGTACACATATCCTTATCATGAGTATCACCAATGGCAAAACTTTCATCCGTCAAAATTTTACAACAACATCGCTTTCTTCAATGTTACGTCAAATGCTATCATACCACTATTAGCTATGCAAAATTTACTTGCGGGATACATTTATTTGCTAAAATAAGTCATCCCTTCGTTCTACTTCTATAAAAACCCTGGTTTTTCCTTTTGCTGAAAAGTTCTTTTGAATAAGAAAATCTTAGCTCTACTGGCGTCTATTCTTATCAAACTTCCATTGTCCACCACGCTGTTCCTGAGAATCATCAAACAATCTCTCAAGGCTTACCAATTGGATCTTCCACTGCTTCTAATACAACTCCATAAATCTCCAGCCCAGATAAAGAAAGATAATGTGTTTGTCCACTAGCATTTTTGCCGTTCTGCAGTAGACACACATGCCGCCATCCCTGAGAGTCTTGTGGAGGTTCTAGAGGCCAAGAGGCGGTTGAGCCAGGCTCGTTTAATGAGCTGTCATCAGTGTGTGTATACAATGTTGTCCAATTTTTGCCATCCTTACTCACTTGGAATAACCAGTTGCGAAGAGCTGATCTGAGAAATAATAAACATGAAATGCTTTAAAAGCTAAATCCATTTACGAGCCAAAGTGGCCCATTGGAGCCAGTGCCTATCTCCAGTTTCTGTAGTGTTAAGTGAAAAAGAGTAATTGACTCCCCCTGGATGCGACACTAACCCATCGCAGGTTAGCCCCCAGCAGGACCTCAGGAGGATGGAAAACTGAGTCAACTTTGGCAGAAAAGAAAGTCACACAAATGTTCAACACTCGGTTGAGCCAGGGTTGGAACCTGGGACCTTGTGGTTAGAAGGCAGAGATCTTACCACTGCGCCAACCACACCACCGTCTGTGAAATGCTTTGATCACACACAAATACATACAGTATAAAAATACAAAAAACTAATAGATCCTACTCTCAACAGTAAGAGCGCTAAAAGAGGAAAATTGTTTAATAATTTCTATAGTTTTCTGATAAACTAAATTTCAAATAGGTAGGCTTTTTACTTCTGCAATCTTAACAACATTAAAAGAATTCGTTATCAGTAAACTAATA
Source organism: Palythoa mutuki (assembly GCA_027575235.2). NCBI lineage: Eukaryota > Metazoa > Cnidaria > Anthozoa > Zoantharia > Sphenopidae > Palythoa > Palythoa mutuki. Next base: position 3,104 of record JAODFW020938852.1, read on the forward strand.
AAAGAACAAACCTATCTTAGTGGCAGAGCCTAAAAATATTTGATGCTTTCTTACCTTCCATAACCTCGGGCATGCCGCAGGGAATAACAGCTGGGAACAACCCAAACACCAAGATCAATTGCAAACCATGCATTCCTGTGTAATAAAATACAGCAGTGAATCAATAATGCGACTCCCTAGCTGGTGATTGGGTACAGATCAGAAATGTTATAATTAGGTAAACTTAGGGGAGTCAAGTTGGAGTAACGGTCATCACTCACACCTCAACCTCTACTCCTGGGACTGAGTCCTGGGTCCTACAGGTTGGCAGCGTTTTGTCAATTTCAATTCACAGCGAGGATTTTTCCAAGGAACCCCAGCTTTCCTTCCTCCGACAAAAATCGACCTAGCTAATTGCATTTGGCTAAGTTGCCTCTACGCTCAATATTACATAACAGATACATTACTGCAACGGTTTTTAAATGAAAATACAAACAAAGTTACGTGTTTTTGGAAAACATCTCAGGGATTCTGGGAAAAAATTAGGGGCATTTTTCTCTGAAAAATAGGGATCTTAAGGGACAGAAACAAACTCCAATGAAAATTAGGTAGTCAATGAAAATGACAATGAATGAAACTAGAGAAAGATTGTGCAATTCTTGTCGTAAATTTACTGATATTGATTGAATGGTTGAGATCTGAAGCCACTGACTGGCACTGGCGTCACGTCTGCAGTGATACATGTTGAAGGGTAATCTTTATTAATCCACAGATGAATTTCCGATGCAGATTTCATGTCAAGCAATTTCAATGACAACAGTTGCACTAAACCATGATCACAAACGGGAAAAAAGTAGGGACTTCTAGGATAAATTTGCCATAAAAATAGGGCTTTTTAGGGCACGCAAAAATAATTAAGGATTTTTAGGAATTTTAGGGCCACCAAAATGCCTGAGATCTTTACAGCCTTCAACACGGCAAAGGTAGTCACTTAAGTTTCTTCTTCTCTATGAATTTAAACACACGCTACTACATTATACTCTAAATAGAAATCTTTTGGTAACTCTCTTCAGAAAAACATGTTGTGTTGTTTGTAGGTGCATTATTGGATATTCCTTAGCTAATTGTTTTGGAGTGGGTTTGGTTGGGTTTTTTTTTTGCACTCCAAAAACCAAAACGCCATTTCCGAGAAACTATGGAAACAAGGCTAGAGCTCAGGTTCCTCTTGCACAAGAGGAACCCGAACAACGACTGACCCTGGAAATGAGCTAGTAAATTTGGCATCAGGACAGCCGGACAGACAGACAGGCCAAGAACGACCAAAACCAATATAATATAATTTCCAATGAATTTAGTTTTTTTTTTTGTTCTGCTGTGCTCAGAAATTAGGGAAAGAGCTACACCAATACCCTACCCGCAGGATATGGACAAAACCTCTGAGAAAGCACTGCGAAATTGAATGTAAAGGGAATCGATTGGATGGGATCAGACAAACTTTGCTCAAGTCTATCTCCAATAACAATCGTAAGAAAACAAAATTAGTGTTGCTGACTCGCTAATGCTTGTCAGTAATAAGTTATGCTACTTTATGGTTCGAATCAGGTTGTTTTTAGTTGAAACTAAACAAAATTTAGCAAACGGAATTTTATTTTTTTTTAATTTCGATCATATGTCAAATAAGGTAATAACTAAATAGCAAAGGACTATATAAAAACCAATACAGTCAATATTCCAAATCAGAATGGAGAGAAATACAACATCTACGTCAAAAATTTCAAAAAATAACTTATCAAGGTATTCAAAGTTAATAACACTAAATGAATATAAACAATTACTTGTCATCATTGGTGTGACAGTTGAGTGCGGCAGAATCGCGGCTCAAGATATCCTCTGGTTTGCCATAGGGCAGGTTCTTTCCTTCAGATGATGTGACAACAACCAGGCCAACAGAGGCTGGGTTTACCCATTCCGACACGCTCCTTGACAATAAAAGGAAATATTATATCGTTTTTATAAAATAAGATTCTGTACAATCAATAAAACAGGGAATGTAGTTTTACATGTGGTACATGCAATAGCAATCACTTTTTTTGGTTGTTAGGCAGGCATGGAAGAGACCCCTCTAAACTTGCTGAAGTGAACGAAAAACGAGTGTGCTCCCCATACACAAACTTTTTTTTTATTTTGTCCAAATCTTTATTTCCATATATATTTATGTCAAACTCTCCTAGTAGAAGTAGTAACGCAAGGATAAGATAAGTACAAAAGGTTTTTAAATTTGTATGCAAATCCACCACATCCTCGTCAAAAATTAATTGGAAAAAAATAAGAACTTTTAAAGACTTAAACAAATATTCGAGGACTTTTGAAGGATGTCATTTAAGGACTTTTCAAGGACTCCTGTTTGAATTCAAGGACTTTTTCACGACTATGCAAACCCTAATAAATGCAGTGTCGTTTATTTCAAATCACAGAAACAATGTCAAATATAAACCAAGTGAGTTACCAAGTTAATCATTTTACGAGCGTATGTGGCCCACAGGAACCATTGCTTCTCTTCATTCTGCATTGATAACTTTTCACTCAATTGCTTCGTGTACAGGAGATCCTTTTAACACTTGAAGATACAATTTGCATCTTTGAACAGTCACGAAATTCCATCTGTTTATTTCTTACCTGCCATTTGTTCCAATCCAGAACATTAATCCATTTTCATCGAAATCTCGAGCATGCGTGAAGGTAAACTTGTGACCAGCTTTTAGTCGTCTAATAAAGTTAAAGGTTGTTCTATCATAATCATACCACTGCTTAGCAACCATTTTTAACAAGTGCTTTTCCAGCGAACCAACAGTGGTTAGGGGCTCCATCTTCAAACTACGCCCACTCCTGTCAATGAGGGCAGTTTCACCAGGAGCTCTTTCAAGTCGAAATCTTAAGCGCCTTGTGAGAACCTAAACAAGATCACATTGAGATTAGATTTGAACAAAGTCAATGCTGTATTAAGCTATACTCTTTACATTTTGCAATGAAAGTACGCTTAGGGCATGAAAAGGCATTCACATAAAATCAGGTCTAAAATGTATGGGATGCCATATACCGCCTCACCTGCAGTCCTGTCCCCGGGGAGTCATAGGTGTACACGGGTAGTTTTTCCATGGACTCTAATACTGCAACCAATTTCCGCACCAGTATCACTGCTGGAGTCATGGCATCAACACTGTAATGATATGGTGTACGGAGAATTGAGATTTCAACTTTTGAACTCTGTAATCATTTGTAAATCATATGAGAGCATTTCCATACGGATCATTGCGCCATACAAATGCTTCATCATTATTATTATTATTATTATTATTATTATTATTATTGTTATTATTATTATTATTATTATTATCATCATCGTCACTGTCACTGACATATTCTCATTATCGTTATCATCCTTCTTCTTCTTCTTCTTCTTCTTCTTCTTCTTCTTCTTCTGCTTCTTCTTCTTCCTCTTCCTCATCCACTCCCGCTTCTGCTTCTTATCGTTATTATTATTTTTGTTATTGTTATTAAAGGAAGAAAAATTTCGAGTCTTTGTTTTAAACTGTGATTCAGGCTAAAGTTAATGGAAATATATCACTTCTCCTTGAATGAACCGATGATGCAATTTAGCAAGACATTACAAAGACAAAGCGTAACTTCCACCAGCACCAACCATAGTTGAACTCTACTGTATATTTACTACTAACCTTTCCTCGTTTATTTCTTTTTCTGTTTCTCCAAACGCTGACTTGAACACCGCTATTCGGCTTGCAACCCTTTCTGTTGCAACATTCTGTATATTTTCATCCTCTGAATTACCAAGTATTGAAGGCTGTGAAAACAGAACATTTAATTTTTACCTTTTATTAACAGTGAATGTAATTCAATAAATTTTTCTCACAACCGTTAAACAAACAATTATTAATGTGATCACTAAAGTACATGTAAGCAAAATTGAAAATAATTATTCAGATTAAATGTTATTTTCGGCAATTTCTTGGCACCACATGGTTATTCGTTTACGAAACGAGGCATATTCACTCTGGTTTTACTGCTTGTCTTAAGTTTTATCCATATTATAACCATTGACTACTTTATCCCTTCCCGTAAAACATCTGTACTTCCTAATGTAATCATGGTCCATGATTTGTAAATATTAAAGGTTTTGGAAAAGTAGTGCTTGAAATTTACGACGATGTAACAACTGCAGCAATTGCTGTGGTTCTCCCTAGCTATTGCCACAATGCTCCCAGAAACTAGCACGGTTTACAGTCACATGTGACTTGCTCCTTTTAGGAGATGCTGACATAATTTGAATTATTATTACGAGATTACCAGTTACGAGTTGTGTTGTTGGATTGATAGCCTAGAATAAGGCAATTAATATAAAAAGTCAATTAATAGTCAATAAAAACGCTTTAAGATGCCCTTTATTTGCCAAAAATGTTGAGGTCAAAGTAGCCATGGCCTCAAAATTGGAGAGGTCGAGGCCTTGAGTAGCATTTTTAAATTTATCTCCATCTTTGCATCTTTTATACAACTAATACTTGGTGATAAAAATGTAATAAACACAAAGCACCCTTGTAGGCGAATAAACACACATACATCATGAATTCATCTGAAAGAGGCAATTTTGAATGGTGGATGGATATTGTGTAGAATACAGACGTGTAACGAAGCACAGTTGGTAAGTGTGCTGCCTTCTATGCCGGAGGTCCCTAGTTCGATTCTCAATGACTCCAACGTCTAATTCAACTTTTTTCTGATCTGTGTAGATTTTGCTTTAAATACCCATAAAATGCAGCACTGACAAGAGGGGGTAAAGGTTGCACCATTAGCTTCCATTGACACGAGTCATATGAACTGAGGGAACTACTACCAGTTACCCTTAACATTTTCTTTATACGCCCCCTCCGAACGAACTTTTTCTTTGGGAAGGTGAGGGGGTTTTTGCTAAACCTAAATCTAACCCTGACCAAATCCACCCCATCCCCACCCCACCCCCACACTCCAAAAAAATGTTATTTGGGGGGAGAAACGGTATTCTACACAATATCCCACCTGATTCAAGAAGTTGAGAAGTGCAGTCACCAGACCACTGGTCTGCAACTCAAATGATGACACAGTGTTGTCATCTATCAGAACTTGCAACAGACTCTTTAGTGCCTCATATGCCTTGGACCTCCACACTTCTTCACCTTCCTCCTGGAAAATAATTATAATACTACTCATTTAATAATAATGATAATGATAATAATAGTAATATAATCTAACTATCAGTAATCACCAATAACATTTAGTAACAAGAAATAATATCAAGTTGGTGAAGTGCATTTGATTTGATTTACAAACAGTTAATATTCCACTCACAGTCGCACATGTAGTTGATGCATTTTGGCATTGTCAGTCACACGTAATCACTCAACAGCGGATGGCATTAAGCCTAAAGCCATGAGCAAAACGTGACTAATATGCGTATTTGTGGAACACAATAACAAATGCTCTCTCTTTCCTGCAGCAATCACACTTCATAGTTGACTTCATAGCTGATTCATAGCTGTTCTACTATTTCACATTCCAAATTACCTTTGCTCATTTCCCATTCAGCCACAGCCCAAAACAATTAATGAAAAAGGTTAAGTGAATAGAAAAGTTTCAAATAATACTTTTAAATGAGGGGAGTGTGGTTGGCAGATCAGTTATCACTCACGCCTCTACAACCGACGATTAACTCCTGGCACTTGTCAATTTTAATATCCAAGGTTCGTACAGTCCTTTGATAGCAAATTCCAGACGTTTTCCTGGCTTTTCTAGACCTTGACCCCAGTTTTTGAGATTCAAAATTTGGTCAGTAATAGTTTTAGACAATACACCAAGCCAAACTCGGGGTGAAAGAAAAGTTTCATGCGATTCACACAGGTCTTAAGTTTGAAAGTTCGATTGTATTGTCTTATTTTGTCGATATTTGCTGATTGTTTGCAAATTCCACGAACTGTTTGTTTTGGTGACTTTGTAAAGTGGTCCTTCACTCGGAGATTGGCTCCTAGTCCCCAACATGGAACCGAGGCAGCGGTTCGTTGAAGTGGTGTATAGGTTCTTCAAACTGACAATGTTTCTACTGCCTGTATTATGTGTTCTAGTTTTAGACATAGGTTCTTCAAACTGACAATGTTTCTACTGTCTGTATTATGTGTTCTAGTTTTAGACGTAGATTCTTCAAACTGACAATGTTTCTACTGTCTGTATTATGTGTTCTAGTTTTAGACATAGATTCTTCAAACTGACAATGTTTCTACTGCCTGTATTATGTGTTCTAGTTTTAGACATAGATTCTTCAAACTGACAATGTTTCTACTGTCTGTATTATGTGTTCTAGTTTTAGACATAGGTTCTACAAACTGACAATGTTTCTACTGCCTGTATTATGTGTTCTAGTTTCAGACAAACGTTCTACAAACTGACAATGTTTCTACTGCCTGTATTATGAGTTCTAGTTTCAGACAAACGTTCTACAAGCTGACCTTGTTTCTATTACCTGTGTCGTCTATTCTAGTTTTAGATAAAGGTTCTACAAAATGAAAATGTTTGCTGGCAAATCAATAAACTTGAACTTGAATGTTTCTACTGCCTGTGCTGTGTATTCTAGTTTCAAACAAAGGTTCTACAAACTGACAATGTTTCTATTTGCCTGTGACAAAAACACGACGTGACAGATTTAGCAAACACGACGTGACAGATTTAGCAAACACGACGTGACTGATTTAGCAAACACGACGTGACAGATTTAGCAAACACGACGTGACAGATTTAGCAAACACGACGTAACAGAGTTAGCAAACACGAAACGAAATATTTAGCAAACACGGCGTGACAAATTTAGCAAACGCGATGTGACAGATTTAGCAAACACGACATGACAGATTTAGCAAACACGACGTCACGTGACAGATTTAGCAAGCACGACGTGACATGAAAACACAACGTGAAACGGCGCGGTCTGATCTAGCTGACAATCTGAAGAAGGCATCGCATTGTGTTCACAATGCAACTTTGCCGTTTTTCCATTGCAAAACAGAACGTGATGGGAGGAGTTAACTCTTGTACGTGCACAAATTGAATGTTGTAATGTCTTTGCTAAATCAATCTAGTGTCTCCTTCAGACCCTACCGAAAATGAACGAATAAATAAAGCCTACTTTACCTGGGACTCCTGTAACAAACATGACTCATTAAGCTCTGCAACAATTCTCTGTAACTTGGAAACAACTTCCCTTGGAGTTTGCTGGGCAGCTACAAAATATTTGTCCTGAATCTCTGCTGCTAGTGCTCTGATCTTCTGTTTTTGAGCTTCAAGTTTGGAAATAAATCTCTTTCCCCTTTTACCAGTCCATCCCGCAGCAAACTCGGGGCCCAGTGATGTTTCCGCAGTAAACGTATGTTTTGTACCCCGATTTGATTCAAAAATAAACCCAGCTAAGTCTTCTCTTAATATGGTTGCTTGCTGTCCATCTGAATTATGAATAATAACTTCCTTTTCTTTGACACAACTGACTGACCAGTTTCCAATGACCATCTTTGTTGGTCCTGGGGAGGACAATATTGGCCGGCTAGCAACACCCAGCTTTACCTGACCTCGTGCTCGTTGCAGCTTCTCTAGAAACTCCCCGCGGCTCTCTATTAACAAAAACAATAACTGCATTTCACAGGGTTTTCAATAAGAGCTGACAAATGGCGAATTTCACAGGCAGCTCCAATTGAGTTCGCCACCTACTTTAGTAGAAAAACTGATAATGGATGATCTTTCTTCAAACTGGTAAATTTAAGACAGAAAAGGCTTGTTTGAATTGTGAGGAGAGTTCGCCAGTTTGTTAGTCAAAAGTATATTTTGC
>JAODFW020938938.1:0-10997 GCA_027575235.2 Palythoa mutuki
AAGGACAGATGCGAGTCACTCACACAGACAAACAACCACTACGTATACAAACACTGAGCACAAAACAAAATGGGTGAAAGCTGAATTATTAAGTATTAATAATATTCTGTGCTCTCTCTCTCAACTCGAGAAAAAGTATTGTTATCCAAAACGAGGCTTGTTGGGCCCTAATTTGAATGCAGACAAAAGAACATCGAAACCTCACAAACATCTCAAATGCATAACTCTGAACAGCTTCACACTGTGTGAAGGTATTTCATGATATTACTAAATAACAAATTATAATAATAGAAAATCAGCGTTTATATAGCGCTTAAACATCGCTATTCTAAGCGCTTTACATGTGATTACAGTGTTATACAATTGAGGGTCTTATAAAGTCCGCTTGGGTGGCTCAGATGTTAAGGCGCAACTGGCAGCCGATAAGAAATGCCCTCAGTGGAAGAAACAGACCACAACACCGAGATCACTACCCTACTCTTTTCGACAAGTGGGTGGGTTCTTTTAAATCCCCCGGAAGAGGGTCGAGAGACTAGAACTACAGTTTAACGTCCTTATCCGAGAAGACGCGAAGGTCTGACCATTTGTTATAGCAAATGCAGCATCTTCTTCCCAGTTATTTTAAGGCCTGAGTGAGGGTTTGGCCGTGACTCGATCCCAAACCTCCCGCACAGCAGACTGGAACCTTACCAACTATAGGCTGACAAGGCGACGGTATTGAAATTTATCTAAAAGTCTTTGGGTTTTAAAATTTATAACCAACTTACAAAGTATTTGTGGTTTATGGCAATTGAGACAATTTCTAATTCGATTAGCGCCGTTTGCCAGCCTTATCACAATTCCATTTTAACAAGTATTCCACGAAAATGCACTGGATATGAGGTGATAGCCGTCGGGGTGCAAAGCAATGAGTGGCTATTTTCACCTCATATATCAAATAAGATGCGAGTGAAATAATCGATTTATCAAATTTCATTCAGTTCTAAACAATTCGATACTCAGAAGTTATGGCAAATTTCAATTGAATTCTGTTTTGCTTTCACAAAACGACGGAAAATGTTTCCATGTGGTACATGAGCCGACAACCGAGATTGCATGAACCAATCAGAAAGCTAGAAATCCACTATTTGAGGTTAAAAATTTATAATTTTAGATGATGTAGCAATCACATCATATCTTGATCAGACTACAACGAAAAACAACACACGAGTAAAACAAACATTATTTTCATTAAATTGCTAATCGATTTTTGTATTAGCATTTTGGAAAAGATCGCTTAATTGCTCAAACATTTGGTTCTAGTACAAACTCTTAATTATATATGCTGACGTCACACGCACTCACAAGCAGCCATTGACGCTTTTCGGTGTGTCTGAAAACAAACCTGTTGATAAGCTTTTTCGTCCATGCCTCCTCTCTTCTGGAGTTCAGTGATAGTTACACCAGGACTGTTCAACACAACAAAAAATAATACTTTTTACGTCCATGTTTCATTTGATCATTGGGTGTTGCCAAAAAGAGCTCTACTAAATCAGTAACTGTATTTGCTACCATTTATTCATGTCTATTACTAGAAGTGCAGTAATAATTTAACATACAAATTTGTTCCATTAATTTATGTAACAGAGAATCAGGAAACCCAAGCAGTCGTTTAAAACGTATACAGCTAAATTCTTTTACGAGCCTAAGTGGTCATTGGAGCCGGTGCTTATCTCCGGTTTCTGTAGTGTTAAGCGGATGAGAGTCATTGACTCCCCCAGAACGGGACACTAATCCATCGCAGGTTAGCCCCCAGCAGAAGCTCGTACTCATTTTACCGACCTCGGGAGGATGGAAAGGTGAGTCAACTTTGGCGGAAACGAAGGTCACACAAATGTTCAACACTCGGCAGAGCCGGGGTTTGGATCCGGGACCTTGTGGTTACAAGGCAGAGATCTTACCACTGCGCCAACCACGCCGCTAATTTAAAACGAATAAGTATAAGTTTAAAACGTATAAATACATTTAAACTAACTATGCACGAATTCTTTAAGCTACTTTCTAGAAACTCTCAGGGTTGGTTATTAAAGATTGCAGTTTAGGCAGCCACAGTCTAACGCAGGTTTCAATCGTGAATACACAGATTATATATAAACAGTTTATCAATAACAGAGGAAAGATTGTACTTGAACTCCTTCAGCCCCTCTCACTTCTCCCAACGTAACTCAAACAAAATCATAGAACTAGTAATGATTGATCAATTGAGGATTAGCTGTTAAAGTTGAAAAACCAAATTCTCCCAAACTGTTGATATAGAAAGTATGGAGCGCAGCTGGGACAAAGTTGTTAGAATGGACTAGTTGGGAAACTAAGCAAATTACAAAAAAAGACTAGTTTCTTAACCAGTCGATTATACTAAATAAGGTTGCGAGAATTTAACAACATCTCATTTGTGTTTGAAGCTTAAAGGGCTAAACACGGGCTAAGGGAGCAACAGAAATCTAAACCCGTTCACAGGTGGATTTAACTGAACTTGTTTTTAAGACCACACAAAGTTTTTCGAGGTATGTTCCTGGAGTAATATACTTCACAAAATGTTAATAATTTTGCTGCAACACACAGCTCAGTTGTTAATAAAACCCCAAAACTTTATTCCATTAACAAGTGAAAGTAAAAATAAAAGCAACAAAACACAGGACTTAGGCCAAATTAATTGGTCACTGTACAGACAAAACAAAATCAAAGGCGACCTTTAGCAAAGGCATGAAATGCAGTGCTAGATTATAGTTTAAAAATTGTTGACGATTTGGCCCACATCAATCCGAATACTTTTGAATCTGAAAATTTTTCTTTGCTGATTCGAAAAATGTTCTTGTCCACAGGTAGTGTATTCAAATCCAATTCGCCCGTCACAAAATATATCCTCCACAAATGCACCCCCTCGTATCCTGATTCATTATGGTATCAAGGATTCCGCTGTAAATTTTGTCTAAAGAGCATGCGCCGTAAGACTATTATAATTAAAGACTGGGTACTAACTTGTTACAACATCAGATTGAAGGAGTATCTTGATTCGAGTATCCACACAGTATCAGATTGGTAACATATTCAAAGATTTCCACTATGAAGAGCGGATTGACTGATTCAAGCTGATACGTGTGGACAGGGCCTTAATGATGAGACACATCAAAATAACTTGAGGCGTCTGTGTTACTTACTTCACTGCATTGCATCTTACTTTCTTGGGAGCTAGTTCTAAAAAGCAAAATATATACACATATTTAAACAGGAACAACACTACATTGAGCAAGAAAACTGTACCAAATGGTCTGTATATCGGAATAACAACTTGCACTAATTTTTTAAACTTGATTTCCATATTTTGAAAACTTAAATAACAAATAGGTAATTACCGGAGAAAGAACTCGGGAAAAAAACGAATTCCTGATGTGAATAAACCCACTACCTTCTGTACACCACTGAGTCATAAGCTCTTCAACTGACCTATGGAAACTCATATGATGAGAAGGTTATTCAGTTAATAAATCTGGTTGTGATAGACGGACTGTATTGCACAGTTATTTGAACTGAAAACGTATTCTTTGTAAATCAGATATTTATAAATAGAACAGTTTTCAAGATTCCTTGTTGTTTTATTTATTACATACATGTTTCAACGAGATCAAACGTTATCTTTAGTGTGTCGAGGATAAAAGCTTGAGTTGAATGTATAAAAATCAACTAGCGGCCTTGCTTGCCATATAAGTTCCCATAGCTCAGTGGTAAAGCGTCGGACTAATGTAAGGAATGTTGTGGGTTCGATTTCCATCAGGAGCTTGGTATTTTTCCGCGTTCTTTGTCTCTGCATACTTCATATTTGTTAAAAATCAACTACTACATAAAAATGTAAGTAATGTTTACAAAGAACGATTAAGCCATGAAAATCTAACTTTGTATACAATTGTAAGGAAAGTTTAGCATGTGCAATCCATTGATTGACATTCTATTTTTTCCATTTGATGTGTGTTGACCTAACTATTATGTTAGAACTCTTGGTTAGGCATTCTATCCGATAACAATGTTGATATTTGTACTCATGAGACTGTTCCAAGAGAGATTTTCATTATTAGCCATACCGAATGCTTACTTCTAAATGTTCGGTATATTTTAAGGGACCATTATCAACCGAGAAAAAGTGTTTCAGTATATTCTAAACAAAACAACTTCTTAGACCGCGTCAACACTAATGCCTTTTCGAAAACCTCCGCTTTCAGATTCTTTAAAACGCATATAAGGTTTTGCGTCTACAATAGCCTTGTTAAGCATTTTTGACTGTAATGGCGTTACACTCAAGGTGGCGTTAATTAAGATTGTGACGTAGTTTGTGCGCCGTACACGGGCCATAAACCCACATAATTGTAATGAGTAGTGACGTGTTTCCAAAAAATTTTCATTTTCGCCCATCCACACCCTGCACCTCCATTTTCAAAAACCTTTCCCCTGGGAAACGTTTTCGGAATCCTTTATTTGCAGTGACACACACCATCATTTTCAATTGTATTAGTGTGGATGGAAGGCGAAAACAGAAAAAAAAGAAAAAAAAGTACGCATTTTCAAACGAAAAGTATGCGTTTTCAGACAAAAAAGTATTTGTGGGCAGTGCCTAAACTTCATTTCTGAATCAACAATTTATGATCTGAACATTTTGTTTTAATGGTAATAATCACAGTTTCAGAAGTCTTTACTAAAAGATGACTCACATCCACTGATAATTATTGTTCTAAACTATCAAACTGTTCGAAGTTGAACTGAAATATCGGTTATGCTTTACATTGTAGCAGATTCTCACCTAATGCCACACATCTTGTCAGCTGATCAACTGCACTCTTTGATACGTTGTATGCCAGTAATCCTGCGAACTATAAAATTATTTGTGTAGCTTAATTTTTGTTCTAAAATATGTCAGAGTATAACAATATTAACAGTTACAATACCATAATAATAATAATAACAATAATAATAATAATAATAATAATAAATTATATCTTAGCAGGCAAGCTTTAGTTATATCGATAGCCACCGCCATAATCATAATCCTAGCCATAGCCGTAGCTGTGGCTTAGAGCTTAGGAATACTCTCATATATAGATCATCTCCAATAACAAGAGGGCTTGCCACGGTTTACCTAAAGCCTGCGAAGCTGACTGTGTTGCATGGCCAGTTGTGGCTGTGGCTATGATTGTGGATGTGGCTATTATTGTGGCTATGGTTAGGCTATGATTTAGGCTATGGCTATGGCTATGGCTGTGATTATGGCTGTGGCTATAGTGATTGTGGCCATAGCCATAGACATAGTCATAGGCACAGGCATAGCCATAGGCACAGTCAGAGGCATAATGATAGCCATAGTCACAGTTATAGTCATAGCCATAGCAAGAGTCATAACCATAGCCATAGGCATAACGATAGCCATAGTCATAGCCATAGTCACAGTTATACTCATAGCCACAGTCACAGCAATAGTCGTTGCTATAGTCACAGCAATAGTCATAGCCATAATCATAGACATAAGGCGAGCCATAGACATAGCCATAGCCACAGTTATTGTCATAGCCATAATCATTGTAGTCATACTCATAGTCAAATCAGAAACGGATTAGGACACTTGGTAAACTCCATCAGAATCTTTGAAATGGACATCATTCTCTTTAGAATTGTGAATTATTTATTATAAAAGAGTGTGGGAATCAAACCTCCTTTTAACAAAACGAACAAAGCAATAGATTTAGATGAGAACGACCGGTGATGACTATAATTATAGAGTTCTACTGGCCAATAGTCTCAGAGATAACTTAATGGAAAAAATCAGCAAGGACTTCATTGAATGAATGAATGAATGAATGAATAAATGAGTAAATGGATGTTTGTACAGTAAGGTAATTATAAAGTAGTTCTGACTTACACTTCTGATTCCATTAACACTTGATACATTTACTATACAGCCTATAAAAAATAATAATAATAATCTCAGGTACAGTACATCATCATCATCATCATCATCATCATCATCATTTCTGTTCTTCACACATGCAAAGAGCTCGGCTGAGGTTGTCGCGTCAATGTCCCTCTTTAAAGTGTCCAGGAAGTTGGTTGCTGGTCTTCCCGGCTTCTGCCTGCCATGGGATGGCTCCCATAGTACGATTTGGCTGGGAAGAAGCACTTTGTGGGGAATCGAAATGGCAGGCAATGCCAAGCCTTCTCGAGGCTCAATCACATCTCAAGCTTTTTAAAGAGTTTTTTTAACTGCACTAATTTTAACCTAAAATCCCAAAATTTGAATATTTTGCCTTCTACACCACATGATACAAAATGGTTGCATAGATATCAGCCAATATACCCATCCTGGTATAATGACAATTTTCAGTATTCCGATTTTATTGGTCAATTTCTATTAAATAAACTTTGGAAATAGTATTTTGTTTTTAATGAAATAATCGAGAAAGCCGTTTTGCTCAATCAATCAGCAAAGATATAAAAAAACACACAAAATATGCTGTAAGTTATTCACTTCTTGGTCAACTGTTCATTTTTTGGACAATCTGTCAGCTGCAGACATTTTATCCTTCAATATAAAAGCTGCCGGGATGGGTTTATTTACAAAGTTTACAGTTATAACATTCTGTACCACAGACCTTCAGTTTGTATAAGATGAGGAGCTGCCAAGGATGTCAGGTAAAACAATGACCTACGGAAGGAAACCAAACAATTTTGTTTGCACTGCATACAAGTGCAACAAATTAATTTATTTATTTACATGTGTATCCATCAGACAGTACATTGTGTACTGTATCCTCTACACCCACTGTCACTGCCAACGTTTTAACATGTAAAATAATTATGTACTTTAGGCAACTTTCATATTTCTGTAAACACCTTGAAGAGGGATGTGGGGGCAGTTGACTCCAGCGAGTTGGCAAGCTGTATGGCCAACAGAGCAGATTGGAGCGCCAGGCGTGCAGCTCGGCTGCAGCCGAAATGATGATGATGAGCTACACAGGTTAATATCCTTCACTTGTCCGAGTGTTTTCAGTAGAAATGTCAAGTGCAAGATTTCAAGTGGGAAAACAATATACCCTTCCTTTCCAAAAAAAAACACAAACAAAATGTTGCTAATTTTACCACCTGGTTGTAGTTGGTTTTGCAACAATGTTGTTAATCCTAATCCCAACAAAAACTTTTTTGAAAATCAAGGCTATCAAAACTCTCGACTGCTGAAATTCTTTTCACTAAACCACTTTACCAGACAGCAAACTTTCCACACTGTTTGTTTAAATTAATGTGCAATAGACATTAGATAATACAGAAAAGTTTAGAAAAGCTTTGGTTTTAGATTAATATTAGAATAACTTCTGTTGGAAATAACAAAATTCAAACTGCTGTAAAACATTTGGCATACTTAACCTCCACTTCACTGCCTCACTTTGACAATAAAAATAAATATCACAAGCAGTTGTACCCAAAACATACAGTAACAAAAGTTAAAGGAAAGGAGCTCACAAACTCACATGAACAGCTCTAACCAGGGTCTCTCTTCCCTGAGGAAAGTGCCTAAATCTGAGGTTGCGCAAAATGCACAAATCAAATTAAACTTCAACATGCCCACTAAAACCTACAAATATGCAAAGGTAGGTAACAAGTTATTGAATAAACTGAATTTTAAAAGCCATTTGCTGTATGTTCTACTAATATTTATCATGGTTTGAGCAGGTTTTTCCCATCCTTGACTGAGTTATTAGATTTTGCTTGTAACAGAGTTCTATGGAAGGAAAATGTGAAATGTACGATCCTACCCATAGACCTAATTGTCCTTTTTCTCAGTGTTCCTAAAACCTGTTGCTGTATTTTTGAGACTAAACTACTAACCAGTGTCTTGCATTTAATAAAAAGGTTCATAGTGCAGGGTACTTTTGTGGAGCTAAGAACAAAATATAAGTTTGTATTTGTTAAAAAAATATGGCTAAGAGAGTGATTACATGAGACCTGGATGAACTCAGACCGGCACTAAGTCAGAATGTTACAGCAGCATTACATGACACCGGGATGAAAGTCATGAGGTCTGAATGAAATGCATAGGAAGCTGAAAGTCAGTCATATAAATTATGTAGTACAGAAGCAATAAAACGTCTGTGCATGCCAGACCGCTAACTCGGTGGTGTGTGGGCACAAAAACTTAGACTGGTCTGCAAATTTGTGCAATTATTACATGTCGTCCCAGTCCAAAGTTGAGTCGGTCTGATATTTTTGTTTCAGTCTATCTAACGAAACGAGTCATCCCAGTCCGAGCTGAGCTTTTGTACTGGCCTCATATAACATGATAAAAGGATTTGTATGGGAGCTAATCTGAACTCGTCCCGGTCTGAGTTCATCTTGGTCTCATGTAATCACCCTCTAATGACCCGGGACTTAATATCTGTGTTGGTTGGGTGACTAAAAAATCAACGTTACGATCAAAAACCAAAAAACAGTACCGATGGTGGCAACTTTATTTTAACCAATGCAATTAAAAACAATTTAAAACAATTTAAACTGAAAACATTTGCTTTTGAAACCTCACACTATTAACAATTTGTGTAGCTCTGTAGTAGTAGTTCTACAGACATCAAGTATGACAAAAGGATTAATTGTAAAAAGATGATCATGTTAAATAATTTTTTATTTATTATCCAGCTAAAACCAGTTCACATAAACCAAGAAAGTGTTAACTTTTGAACCAAATCTCAAAACACCAAAGAGCAACTATAAAGTTCTTTGTGAACCAAGCTAGTAAATGTACATTATTTTAGTAAACTGTCTATTAAATAACTTGACAGACCAGGTTGGAGTAAATTTATATTCTCTTTGCAAAAGTACTTGTAAAAACTCCTTTTTTGCTCTTCAGAATACACAGAGAAGCTGTCAGTAGTAGTTGTAGTTATTTAGGACCACCAGGATTGCCAGCTGGTTGGGCAATGGGACTCTCACCAACACCAGCAGGGTTAGCTCCCTGGATCAAAATAAAGAAAAATAATATAATGTCAGTAATAGAATCACGATACAATTTACACTATGGTTATTTGCAGAGTAATTTTTGTTGTATTCTGTAGCTAGCTGTACTCCTGGCCACAGTTGTTCAAACAGAGGTTAGCACTTAACCCAGGGTTAAGATTTTAATCCATGTTCCTGTTTGTCACTTATAGATATTTCTTTTGGCTGGGATTTGAGGGTTGATAATTTGTTTTGTTGGAAACTCTGAACAGAACTCTATAGGCAAGACAAATATTTCTTTGGTGAAGAAATTTCTCTTCAAATTTTCGCTTAATCCAGGATTATGAGTCACTGTTAACCCTTACAGCCCCAGGCAAATTATCAACCTCCAATTTCTCCTTACATAACTCAAACAAAATAATAGAACTGGTAATGAGAAGCAAGGAATTAATCACATGAAAAAAGCCGTGGAAGCTGAAATGCCAAATTCTCCCAAACTGCTGATATAGGAAGTATGGAACTCAGTTGGGAGAATTTAACAACACGTCATTTGTTGTGCTTGGGGCTCAAAGGGTTAGTGACCGCCATGTTCGTAGCGTATTTCACAACAATAACGAGCGGGCCCTGGAACTAATTCCACAGGAGCCCTCAATCGGATACATACACTACAAACAAAATGTCTCTTACAACCTCTTTTAAACTGCGTCTATTATAGAATAAAATTTTACACGGTAGAGAACTTACCTTGCACTCTCATGAATGGCGGTGGCAATGGCGATTGATGAAAGGGCTGAACAGCGGTCGTCGCCTTCGAACTATCTTTAATTGCTGAATTTGGGTTTTGCATAAGTAAAGTATAATAATGGAAATTAAAATAATAATAATCTTTATATACGTTTAGTGAAAGGACATGTTTATTCGTAAAGGTAATCTAACACGTGGACCTCAAATTTACGACAAAAAAATACATGAATGTACAATATCAAAAAAAATATTGCTAATGCTACTTAGCTGTATTGACGAATAGTTAAGCCGATTTCAGACGTCGTGTAAAAATCGTGCTAGCCTCACAGGAACTCGACAAATTCAACTTCAGCAGGACTTCAGTACAGACTCTGAAACCAGCCCGCGCAAAGGTTATGCAGCACGGCAGGCTCGCCGAGGTTCGTTTCTAATATATATATATTAACATCTGCTTTCTAATCACCCTTTCTCGCAGTTAGAGGCTGAATTACAAAGGACGCAGCTCAACGAGGTCGGCTGAAGGAACTGTGCTGCCGTCTAGGCGCTCGGACCCAGAACACGATCCATACATAACCTTGGAGCACAGCACCACAGACAATTGTAATCAGTTAGTAGTTGACTTTGCTGACATAGGAAAACCTGAGTACCCGGAGAAAAACCCTAGGAGTCAGACTGAGATCGAAAAAATCTCAGTTCATGTGCGAAGTCCGGGAGTCGATCCCGGGTCGTGGAGGTGAGAAGCCCCAGTGATGACCGCCACACCAACCCGACTCTCCTAATAAAGGTTTTTAAAGTACAGCAGAGCAGAAGACAGACTAGATGCGCCTAATGATCGATTTAAGAAAGATATACGCCGATATAAATTATATATGGAGATAGATGCAAATGATTAACGGACATCGTTGAAGATCTTAAAGGTATTAAAAGAAGCGGTATTAAGAGAGAGCCACTGGTTTCTGACAACTTAAGGTTACTGAACACCTTGAGCGGTGTTTCTAGTTTTCATACGAAATCTCGCTTGATATTTATCACAGACCCATAAACCAATATATCACTGGAAAGCTTTTAAAATTCTTTAAATGAATATTTAAATTATATTGATATATTTGTTATCGTAAGGACGAACTGTGAGACGCTCTACTTTCGATTTCAATTTTTGCCTTTATGAAGTCAACAGAAGCTCAGATCTTAACTTCTGCTAATGTTTGTTATCTTTTTAACTTCGTCAAAGTGTGCCGATCAAAACCGTA
>JAODFW020939034.1:0-10997 GCA_027575235.2 Palythoa mutuki
ATAAGAAATTGATCAAGTGGAATAAACTGTAGAAGTTGAAAAGACAAATTCTCCCAAACTGCTTATACAGAAAGTATCAAGCTCAGTTGGGAGAATTTACCAACACATCATTTGTCGTGCTTGGGGCTTAAAGGGTTAAGAACACAATGAAAAAACTTGTTACCATTACTTAGGTAAAGGTTGCTTTTAAATTACAGACAGCTTTCCCCCAACACACACACACATACTAACCTATCCTTTACCCCCTTCCCCCTCCTCTCAAGCATGATTAAAAGTTTTGTCTTTTTTGTCATAAATGTATCAAAGCCTGGATTTTTTTATTATATCACATTTTTGTATCATATATATTATTTTATATACAAAAGCTTGGTAGGATATTTTCGTTTTAAACCCTTTTTAAAGATTAAAATCTCCAAACACAGGAAAACCTAGCAAGAAACTCTACAAACCGAGACCCAATACTTAATTGTTTACACTTTAAACTTTTACATTTGTTATTATTTCATTATTTATTCCATTTGCCATAGTATGTGCTTTTGTTTTGATCAGTGTATGATCCTTATTGAAAACAAATGAGTCATTAGCGATTCTTGAAAAAAAAAATAAGGTCATTTGTCAGGCAAACAAAATGAACCTTTAATAGAAACCGGAAACACGCAATTGAAAAGCATCAATATTGAGGTTTGTTGCGGATCTCTTCTCTCTCCTCACCTTCACCCCTCCCAGAAATATGAAAAAAACTATGAAAAATAAGTCACGAAATTAAAGTAGCGTGGTCTTTGAAAAATACTTAAGCTCAGATGAAAAAAGCCTAATCAAGATGGCGATGTTTTCTTAAACAGCTTTTCGGGTCTTTCCTTTAAACGAAACTGTTACTTGGTCAATCTAGAAATTGTTGCACATAATGAATTTTATGTTGATAAATTTTCAGTGAAGGCTGAGAAGTTATTCAATTTGTCAGACTCACGTAGGTTAACAGACGGACTCTCTGATTGGTCAGTAATTTTGAATAAGTCCAAGTGCAGAGCGAAAAACGCCTGTTTCAGTGTCTTGTGTTATTGACCATAAAAAATGCATTCTGCTGCCAGAAGCTTTGGATTTGTTTAATATATATCGAATGAACTTTCCGACATAATTGTCGTTTCGTTTACATTGGTATATACGGCGGTACGGCTTGAGGTTAAAATATTATTTGCCCCCAAAAAGAAACCAACAAGGATGCGGCTGGGTGGTTTATAATAACTGGTAGAAGTTTTGAGAATACAAACTTAGATAAAAATAGTCAAGTCACTTTTGGCAAATCTGACGTTGTAACGGTTTACAGAATCCAAATATTTCATGACTTCGAGTTTCAGTTTGTTTGCTACTGGAGAAAGATAGAAACTCGAGACTTACCTTCCATTAAGCTGATTGAATAGTTGACCTTTACATGGCAAGTCTTTCAGTGAGCATTGCTCAAACACAAAAAGAGAACGCCCTTACAAAAAGTGGACACTCCGACTTGATAGTTTGCGACTTCTTGCACATTTTCTAAGCTTTCTGCGAAATTGTAGTTGCATCTGGGAGCGTTCGTGTTGGAAACCCTAGATAGCGAGATTGATAAGAGGTTGTGTGTGTTTTGCCTGTCACTGAAGGCTGTCTAGTTTTTGTTGATTGATTCTTAGTATGACACAGTTATCAGTTAAGGAAGTGGAGAAATAAACCAGACCTTCACTTCAAGCTGTTTCTCTGTCCTAAGCTAATGGTTTCCACAAACTTATAGGAAATTCCGAGACATGTAGAAGTGGTGACAAAGAACAGCTGGTTAAATAATACTTTAAGCCGACAAATTCCTTCCCAAATGTTCGGATAGTTGCGAGTTCCTGTTTCGCGGGATCATGTTACTTTTTATTGTTGTTATCCAGCGCCATGTCACTGTCAAAGCACTCAATTAGATAGAGTGATCATGTTTTGAGAGGTTTTGATTGGTGAAACTTGGCTGCTGTCGATAACCGCCCTTTGTCTGGCTGTTTAGATCGCATTACATTAATTAGATTGGATTTAATTTTTGCCTGTATGGGGCAGCGCTTTGCGAACAGATTAAATAAACCAGACCCATCTTGCTGCAGTCTAAAAGGAAAATTTGCACGGGAATTTATTATGTGGCGACCTCCCTACTCTCACCAAAGACCGTTACTTCACTATCCAGTTCGCGGCAAGGTTTGTTTGGGATTTTCTTAATGGTGTATTAACTCAATCTTCAAAAACTGTTGTTTAAGTAATAAGTTTATTTACTCTGATGTCATATCGAGACGCTCTTAACTGGTAACCCAAGAGTTTTGGCAGAAGTCGCGAGTTCTGAGTACTGATTTAAGGATTTGAGTCATATAGTTCCCCAGTACGGACTAACTGGTGTTGCAGGGTAGCACTGTGGAATATTGGACTTGTAATCTGGTTAGTATTGCTAGGAAAACAGCCCATATGCCCAGTAACTTGAAACAACTGTGATCCCACTTTGACCTGGTTGTGGACAGATGCTCGGCATGTCCTGGTCCTCGTTTGAGAAAGACTTGTTCACAGTTCTATCGAAATTTAGCGATGTTCGTAGAATAAACGTGAAGCGATCGTCTTCGTGAGCTTAATCGTTGTCGATGAACCCGTTGGGGGGTTTCAGAGGTGATTAGAGTGCTGCTTTGTGGTGTGTTCCAGTTTCGGACATGTCACAATGTTCAGCTGTTAAAACTCAAACGCATCTTCACTTCATTGGTGATCTTATGTTCTGTTTGTATTCAGGTCTACTCGCCAGGTGCGTCCGAGGAGATGATGTCACATCCCGGCGATGCGATACCGCAGTCACATTATTCACCCAAAGGAGGGCTTTACGCTGATGCATATTATATGGGTAAGAGTTGTTACGAGTAAATTATCGCCCTGGATTGCATGCCAACGGAGCAGTCGCGACTATGACCGGCCATATTGAATTCCTTGACCCACAGATGCTTGGTTTTAATTTAAGTAATTAACTTGGGCTTTTTTCATCTTGTTTCAAGGACTATTTCCAATTTCAGCCATCCCGAGAAAAGTCTGCAGCTGCTTCAGTGACTATAATCATGCATCAGTTCACTCTGTAAACACGGCGAAGATGCTGAATGTGTTTTGAGAATTCCAAAATTCTTACACAGTTACAGATCTTGTAATTTTTCCCACTCCTGCGGTGCTGAAAACCCCATGAATTTCGATTCTTATTTTTTTTATTCAAAACTGGGTTAAGTTCCAAAGTGTACCCCGTTTTTTCGTTTTTTGTGAAATTTGCACCTGGTAGTGAGATAAGGTGACGGTTTTTTATAAAATTTTGATTGTAAACATTTTTTTTTAAAAAACCCTTTGGATCACATCTGATAGCATGTGTCTTTCAACTTAGAATTTTTTAAGTGCAGAGGCGTTAATGGGGTGTGTTAAAGACCCCCTGAAAATGAATTTGTTTTTTGAGCAGAGAGCCTGACTTGTCAAATATTTTGTATCTTATTTTGCGGTATCATTTCTATCGCATGTTTAGAATTCTGCTGATTTCTCTTTGCAGTATTCGCAACTTGATACCGATTTTTTTGCTTTTATCGAGTCTAGTAACTGTAATTTTCCACGTTCTCTGCAAGAGTTTCCCGCCAAAGCCGCATCACAAAATGGCTTTTATCCCGCCCTTGAAAAGAACCATTCGCTTTTGTTATTTTAAATGAAAGATAAGATTTAGTAAAATTTGTCAGTAAAATGAAAAGTTTAGAATAGAATTTTCATTAGTTTAATCAGCTTTGATTTTCACAAACCTTTAATAAAAGAAAAAGTGATTTCTTACTGAAGGATTTGAAAGATGTACAGTATCGTTCGTTTCTGTACTTGCACGGCAAAATAAACAATTTGATATTAATCTAGATTCTGCTTCAACTCTCAATATAATTTGTAAACACAAATAAAAAGTAAAAGCGTGTCATATATTAAAGTGTACAATTATCAAGATCTACATAAACCGTTTGAACTGATATTGTTATTACTCGCTTGGGATGGCTATCGGTGAGAATCATTATTAAAGCAACTTTGGATTTTAATAAAAAGGACGTTGCGTAGATGCCGATCCATATTTTTTTTGCCTCGAAAGGATCAATTTAATTTTAAGAAGATTTCATGACGGTAAGCCTAGGTCAGTTTCTTCATCTCTAATTAGGTTTCAGAAACTCGATTTATAATTATAGTCCTTGAATAGAATCTATATGGCCCAATTCAAACGTCGAACTTCACATGTGCCTAATGTAAATGAGGTAGAACAATAGAATTTGCTCATTTGCATTAGATTCAGCACATGTGAAGTCGACAGGCCTAAGAGACTTACGTTCCCTCGTTCTTAGACATTTCAAGTCCCGCTAATAACGAACTGAGGCAACGTGAAGCTGTCGGCGATAAGACTGTTTTACTTTTAGTTCACAGCAGTTGCTTTGCTTTGTTTAATATTAGGTTTCTCGCTGACCAGATTTATTCGAAATTTTTCCGCTCTCTAATCAGTGTTTAATCATTCTGAATTACGTGAGCGCCAGCTCTGTGATAGAAATTATATTGCGCGGATTTACTCTTAAATATGAATGTCTCAGTTTATCCGAAACGAAGAACCAGCTGGGACTTGAAATGATTGAGGTTTCTTTATTTTATTTTATGAAAGTCCACAAAATTGAAAATTTATGGTAGCGTTCCACTTGAGACTGAATTTCTCTTTTAAATGGTAACATAAACGTCGATTAAAACTCAACGCTCGATAAACGCTAGATTTGTCATGTTTCATTTAAAAACAGCTTCAATCCAATGTGTAAAATACTTTGGAAACAGAATCAATTTAAAAGCAGTTAAAGGCTGAAACGGCCAAAAAAACTATTTTAAAAACACCTCTGTGCCTGCCCGAATGTTACTTATTTTTGTACAAAAATGCGTACACTCTGTGTTTCGATTAATAAAAGTTTTAAGTTCCATTTCATTAAAGTCCATGGAAGTCTTAGTCTGTTTAGTACATTATCCCTTTTTCCTTAAATCCAATATTCACCTTTGCCAAACGTGACAAACAAATCCGCAGCATGTGTGTAGCATGGAGACTGACGTTCAGTTCTGTTTACAAACATTTTGAAGTTGACGCAAAGGTTTTGCTTTTGTTTAAAAACCGATAGCGTTAGCACATAAACTAAAGCGTAACGGTGTATATTTCTTGTTTATATTTATTTAGAAACGTGTGTCCTAGTGCTATATCTAAAAATGTTTTTGTAATATTTTTCATGTATTAAAACGGCAAAGATCTGACCACAAAATATGGTGGTTTTCCTTACAGGCATTGTTTTTTTTCATTTCTTCGTGTTTCTATGTTGTTTTTTAGAGTCTTTTACAAATCCTTCCCCGTTGGTTTAAAATCGAAAATTGCCATATTTAGTTTCAAGATTATGGTGTTAAAAATATAAATGTCCGAGACTCGAGTTTAAATGGATGTTTGTTGATCTTTTAAAAACGGATTTCCGTGATAATTTTTATGATGTTGTTGAAAGCTGCACGAAATTTTTCTTCATTGCTTTTTATCTAGATTTACAGCTACAAGCAGAAAGGCATTTGATGGTTTTTTAAATGTTCTTTATTCTTGAGGCATAGTGTTTTGATGGTTACAGTTCCGAGTTATTGCTTCGGTCACGTCCATCTTTGATGCCCAAATCTCATTACCTTCGGAAACTTCTCAAGTTAAAATTGGAACGTTTTGTGGAGAGACATAATAGCTCATCGGAAGTTTATCAGGGTGAGAAATTAATGGAGGAAAACTAGCCAAAGCCGGTTGTTTTGGCCTTTAGCCGGTAATATTGTTAAAAAAATCGCAAATAACCGACCCGACAGAGCCCGCAGTTTCGGAGTATTACAAGAAACTGCTTACGTTGTGAAATGTCTTGTTGCGTCATTACAAACCTTGCGTACTGTTGTGAACATTCCATGAAGTTGAATTAATCCAACTGGGCCAATTTCCAATTCCTTGTTCAAATTCGGTTTTTATTTAACAAGAAACGAAATAAGAACAAGATATTAGAAGATGAAATGCCTGGCACTACACGTGTTCACGCTTTTTTTGAAATAAGAACCAGTAAATTTTATGAGGCTCATTGTTCTTAATTTGTTTACGACTTCGGCCTTAATTATTTGTCTTAATTTGTTCTTAATTTTATGAGCGGTTTTTATTGAAGAAAAACCAAAATAAAGCAAGGTATTTGAAATGAAACGCCTTGCACCACTTATGTATTGTAAGGCTGAATTTAGAAGCGAACTACCTTCATTTTTTGTTGAGCAGTCTTTACAGTGAATCTTTTCATGTTTTATGGTGTATCGCTAAGTTTTAGTCAATTTTCTACCTCAAAACTTTCCTAGTTATCAAGCCTCAGCCTGAGCTTGTTCTTAAATTGTTCATAAATTTTGGCAAATATGAGCCTCGTTCTTATAAAGTTCTTATAAAAAAGCGTTTAATTTAGGAATGAATTTAGAGACGAACTACCTTCATTGTTTGTTGAGCAATCTTCGAGGTTCAGATTATGGTTTATGTTGTATTATTGAATTAAAATGCAAGTTTCAGTCAATTTCCTACCAAAAACTTACCAAGTTATTGAGCTTCAGCCTGAGCTTGTTCTTAAATTGTTCTTAAATTTTGGCCAATTTGAGCCTTGTTCTTTTAAAGTTGTTCTTGTAAAATATAGATAAACACTCGTATGGTACTCTGTCATTTAGAAGAAAAATTATAGTTAACTTTTGTTGTTATTGTAGTCACTGGAGTTATTCAAATACACTCTTTTTTTAGAACGTCTTATTTTTGGGCCGACGCTGAATGAAATTAAATATTATAAAGAAGGCCCTTATAAAAAAAGAGTGTAGAACATACTTGGTTAGGGGTCCAGAATCAGTAAGCACTCAAGGAACTTATTTAGTTTTGGACTTTTTGTGTGGTGGGTGCTTATTCCAGGATTGGGGAGGGAAGGGGGGGGGGTTGCTTATAAATTTTCACCAATATAGCTGCAAAGACATTTGAATCTTAAGCAAATAAAAGCATGTAACATGGTGATGCAGTGTAATAACAAAACGTTTCTAAACAAGCTCTAAAAAAATATTGATTCAAGTATACATGCAACTATTTTGAGAACAAGATTTTGCAGTTTCTCAATAAATCTAGCACATATTTTATTTTGGGGGGATGCTTATCTAATTTTTTGCCATTTCTGGAGGTGGGGGGGCACTTAAACGAATGAATACAGCAATGTTACTAATCAATATTAAACACAGGGTTCATGCTGCTCCTTGAACTCCTTGAATACTCCTGGAATTTAGTTTAAGTTTTCAAGGGCGCTTGAAAAGCCCTTGAAAATACGAATATCTGCCAAAACTCCTTGAAAACTCCTTCAAGCCCTTGAATTTTCTTATTGTCAGGAAATGATAGCAACTTGTGGGAAAAAAATTATGTTGTTATTCAACCAGCTAATGTATCTCTCTGTACCAGTTAAATCATTTCATTTAGATGAATGGGGGAGGCATTTTGAAGCATGTTTTAACACTCTTAAATAACAACTGCTTGAGAATCCTTCAAACGAATTAAAGTTAGGTGTGAAGAGCACTCCTTGAAAACCTCCGTTCTACTCCCTGAATACTCCTTGATTACTCCTGGAATTTTGTATTCGCATAGCAGCACTAACCCTGTAAAAATTATAATGTTCTTTATCAGATCATGGATCTCCTGACCCATGGACCCACACAAGCCAACTGGCAGGATCAGGGTCACCATACTCAGGATCCAGTAGTTCATACACAAACAGTTACGGCATGCACAGAGATAGCATACATCCTCGGGAAAGCATGGTATGCCTAGATATAAAGATTGTCTTGAGGATCTTCTTTTTAGAGAAATAACAGTTGTTCTCAATATAAACATTAATGGATTTTAATTAGCTTTTTAAGATTTTTTGGTTATTCGAATTTATATGACAATTACTTCATGACTACTCCTTGGATATGAGATGATAGATGCACCCTAGCCCAATTGGCTCTGCCATTCTAGGGTGCCCGTGCTGAAAATTTGTGTCGCCCACCAATATTTATGTAAATGTAAAATAGCACTCAAAGGCACAAATAAAGATTGTTGTTGTTGTTGTTGCTGATGAGTCACGAAGTGCTGAAATGGCTATCTTCTCCTCGAGACATATCCAACAAGACGTGAGTGGAATAATTGTTTTATTAAATTTCATTCAATTTTGACCAAGTTTCATTGAATTCATATTTCACTTTTACAGTGATCAAAAAAACACTGTTTCCATTTAAGGTTATACACAGTGTTCCCACTACTTCTGAAAATCAGGGGTCCCAGGGATCCCCAGTGTCCCAAAGTGGAGGGTCGTTTTCAAAATTGGGGGGTCCCCAGGCTCTCCATCTCCCTTGACCACGTGCGAAGTGATTTTTTCTTGCGTCCCAGGGATGCAAGAAGGACGAAAGTGGCATGTCATTTTCACATTTTCTTGTATCAAATACGTGTGGTGGCGCATTAATGGGAACACTGCATACAGTATAATTATGAGCTGTTGACCGAGATTGAGTGAACCAATCAGATTTCTAGAAACACAGTATTCAAGGTGGAAATCAAATGAAAAATAAATCATTATACAAACTGCAAGTGTCTAATAGTTTCACAAAATGACATATTATTAAGTTTTAATTTGACTAATAATTACTGTTGATTTTATTGATGTTATTGATATTTTTTCAATTTCGTTATTGACTAAAGCTTTTTGAATCATTGGTATATCAAATATTATTATAACCAATTAATCCATTTTTTATTAAACGATGTAAACTTCTAGGTTCACAAAAAATATGAACTAACTCTATAGTAATAACCAAAAAGCTATGCCAACCGTTAATATATAATATGAAACATTTTTCATCCTGTAATCAATCTCTTATAGTTGTAGGGCAGTAAGTACTAACTGAATAATAATTATAAGATGCCTGATAAACTACAGAATTGTATATCATAATATTTATCTTTAATATCTATCTTTATAATATTCAGAATTATTCTTGATTGAGATATAGTTTTAGAAAATAACCATAAAACAACAAATGCTATGATTGCATTGCCATTGTTCCATTTTATAAAACTGAATATAAATCATGGGATGACATCACATATTTCAAGAAACATTTCTGTGTGGTTATTTTCTAAAAGGAACAAAACTACAGCATTGCTTTTGTTTCTTGTCAATAATTTAAAATGTATATTATTAGCTAGAAACATGTGTGATGCTGTTTTATAACCTGATGCATTATTCTTCTAACAATTTGTAAAATTCAAATCTTTATGTGTAGATATTATAATAAGAACACAACATAATGATTATCTAATTATATTAATTATTTTGATAATAAAAATAGCTTACAATAGTTGTACAATGATAGAATAATGTATAACATATATTATTATTATTATAATTTATTATCATAATAAATATTATTATTGTTTTTTATTGAATGTATTCTAGATAGTAACATGACTTTTTTTATAATTCAGGTATAAGATGTAATCAAAACATTTTGTTTAAATTGGATTTATGAAATGTATTAATATTAAAAACTTTTAGTGTTGATTGTTTGTATTTCTTATCAGTGTTATTTGTTTGTTGGCAGTGCTTCATTGGTTTGTTTTATGATAAAGTTTAGCTTTTTTTATTTTTTATTGGATATTACCTCTTGTATAATTACTGTAATCACTTTTGTATATACTCTGTTGTTAATTTAATTCGCTATTAATCCGTTAATTCCATTTTTGGTACTTACTTAGTTGCTTACATAGCCGCAATGTTATTTAGACATTTTCCTTCTCAATTCCTTTCTAATACCAACTGAGCAATGCTACATTTTTCAATTCCATAATAATATTATAAATCATCGACATATTTTGGTTTTGTCAAAAACTACTAAGCAAAAAACGTTAATTTTTTTAATTTGTTGTATTTAATATTAATTGGTTAATTCATAATGCCAGTAGAGAGTATAGTGCAATTCTAAATTAGCAATATTACTTTTCTAATGAATTAGTATGAGTTATCCAAGAAAACGTCAGATACTGATAAACAAACTGAAAGTGTAAAAAGAGATGGACATGTTTAGTATTCTAGTTAAATTTAAAGTAGAAAAATAATGTACCTTTTAGTTGTAACAATCACTCACAGACTTCCTTACTGAAAATTACAATCTAAAATTTTCTAACATAATGCACTAACTTTGTGCTGACGGCCGTTTCCGAGGCAGGCTTAAAATGTTTTAACATGTCTTTCAAAAGCTCACTAACATTTCCAACACTTTTATTTATGTTTTTGTTGTTTAAAAGACAGTTGCCATTTTGCAATTTAGATGCCAAATATTTGATTTATTTTAGTTGCTGTGTGTGTGATAGCATTTTGTCTCCTCTGTTGATTAGACTGATGGCCGCAGCATTCCAGTTTCTGCTTTAGCAAAAGTTCCAGTTCCACAACGACGGGTGCGAAGTATTTGCAATTCTTAAAATCAGCAACCTTCTACCAAACCTTTCAGTGCAAGCTTCTTTAAGTTATTGCTTTTCTTTCTCCAAAGATTGTTTATCAACTTTGACATGTTGCTAGGAAATACAATTAGTCTTTCTGTTTAGGACCACCATCTTCTGACACCCTATGATTGTCTTCTCGACTTTCATCTTTCACCACTCTTCCCGAACACTCATTTAGAACTGCCTTTATTAAAAACCACCCTCTTTTCCACTCCTTTGCCCATTTCCACAATCTCCTTACCATGTGAAGTAGCCATTTTCTCCCACAACTCCATGCCTCCTCACTGTTTTTAAAATTCCACTTCTGCCATCCTCCTTGTGGCTCTTACTTCGTGTAGAGGACAGAGAATTAAACAAGGTTTGTGATTGGCTGAAGTGGGGTTGGGGTAAGCTTTAT